>WYDI02015531.1:0-44688 GCA_009867235.2 Psittacus erithacus
AGGTATTCCATACCACAGCACATCATGCCCACTATATAAACTGGGGGCAGTTACCCAGAAGGGCTAGATCACTGCTCAGCTGGGGGGTGGTGAGCGGTTGTATTCGCTTCCCTTGTTATTTTCCTTATCATCATTATTATTATTGGTGGTAGCAGCAGTGGTTTGTGTTATACCTTAGTTACTGGACCGTTCTTACCTCAGCCTGTGGGAGTTGCTTTCTTTTGATTTTCCTCCCCATCCCTCCGGGTGCTGGGGCGGGGTGGGGGGGAGTGAGAGAGAGACTGTGTGGTTTTCTGAGTTACAGCTGGGGTTAAACCACGACATCATGGTAATGATGACTGCTCCGTTTTAAGGAAACAAGATACTTAAAGAGTCCCTTCTCAAGTCAGTTAGTAAGGGTGTATGTTTTGATAGTTGGTAGTGAATCTTTAATGCTTGAAAGTCCCCCATTGATAGTCCAGTGCAACACAGATTTACAGTGATTTCTGTATTCAGTATAAATAACCAGAGGCTTCTGGTGATACAGCCTTACTGATTCCCAGAAAAGAGGCCAGCATTCAGAGTAAGAACTTCCTTTTACCTGGTTATAGGTTTGGTATCTCTGCTTTTCTCATGTATCCGTATCATCCCTCTGGCAATCACGTTAATCTGATGGTATCTATATAAACTAAGAAATTGGTATTAGTTCATCACTATTTTAGTTAGAACAGCATACAGGGAGATTGTCTGGTTCATGGCGCGTGTCTTGCTGGAGTCTTTTCAGAAGTGTAAGACTGTCAGTTCACAAACTAGGCAACTTTCTTTCCAGACTGAATAGTCTTTTTTTTTTGGTATTTACCGCTACCACTAGTCTTTTGTCTTTACCTGGATGCATGTAATTTGGAAATGATTTGCTTTGCAGCTTGGAAACTGATGCTCTCTTCTTTATAAGAAGTCTCATTGTTATTCCTGGTACTTTTCTCTTTGGTAAAGTAAATGAATAGTATAAGATTGTGGGAGGCTTTGCTGAGGTACTTGTCTTTTTGGAGAAGTGTTTTGGAGATACTCTGATTTTGTGGAAAGCTTCCTAGCTTTCCTGTACACTTTTCTGGAAGTGACCCTGAGCACAGCTTGCTGGGGTCATGTTCAGTCTGCCACCCAGGCCTTCTCCCATTCTGTTTGGGGAAATAAAGAAGACAAGAGGAGCTATTTAAAGGAAGAAGGCACTGAGCCACCAGAAACCCTAGTTCAGTGGAGAGGGTCACTCCTCATGGTGGTTTCTCTGATCAGAAGGGTGTAAGCCTGAAGGGTCAGTTGTCTTTGCTTAAACTGTATTTCCCTTTTTCCACATCTCCTGCTCACAGATGCCATCAAGGTTCAGCTGCTGAGAGTTGTGGTAGAGTTGGCTAGTTCTTGCCCTGGCAGCAACCTTGTGTCTGGTAGCCATCCTTCCACCTTTGTATGATTTAATCCTATGGAATCAAATTTGCATATGAGCTTGAGGGACTAGAAAAGGGCTTGGGGAACTGCTGGTTCAAGCTGACTGGGTATGGTCATCCCTCTTGGATCATCATCACAACTTCTTGCCTCAACTGTGAGAGGAGAGAATGAAATAGGAGTAAAGCTCAGCTTTTCTAGATATAGAAAATGACAAATGTCAGGGAGTGCTTAGCGTAAAACTTCCATTGAGCTGTTTGGGTTTTAAATCTGCTCTTCCTCAAGTGACAGCATTAAGCTTTGCTTGGTACAATATTCTCAGATACACAATTTATATTGGATTACAGCTCTAATTCCATAGGTAGTTGGATTGGTTTTGTTTGCTTAAATGCTTTAAAGACTAACAGATCTTAAGCCTGTGTGTATTTTTTTTTTGTTCTCTGCTCTGAAAGCTGGGTTTTGTTTGATCACTTTGGGTTTTGATTATTTTGGGATTTGTTTGATTATTTTTCATTTTCGTGCAGGGTTTGTGTGGTTTTGTTGCTGCTATTTTTATTTGTTATTTATTTGCTATTTTATTTGTTCCAATTTTTCCTATTCTGTGTTTGGGAGCTGCGATGTTAAAACACTGCATGTTGGAGCAGCCCAAAGCAGTAGGGTCAGGGATCTTCTTTGTATCTTCATTAGTTTGACAGTGTACAGTGGTCATAGCTGTAAAACTGAATTTTACCTTTTTTATGACTACAGTTGTCTATAGAGTTGGGTTTTGGGGTTTTTTTGTTTTGGTTTTCCCAAATTGTTACTAGAATCATAGAATGATTTGGGTTGGAAGGGACCTTAGTGATCATCTAGTTCCCACTCCATTCCGCTAGACCAGGTTACTCCAAGCTCTGTCCAGCCTGGCCTTCATTATATCTCATCTAAGCCTACCCTCTGACAGTTTCATTAAAGTGGAAAAACTTGACTTCCTGTTTATTTAACTCTTCACGATTGTAGATTCTGTTGAACAAGAACAGGGCATACTGCACATCAGTGAATATGAGAGCAGTTGGCTTTGAGATATATATATATATTTATTTTTAATTAGGTACATTTGTGAATAGTGAGGCAGGTGTGGTCCTGCTTCCACTGAAGCTAGTACCTTTAACAGTTTTTTCTCTTTATCTGGCTTTGTTTCTTTACTGGCGTAATATCTTGAGTTAAGTAGGTTCTTAGTAAATGCTTGGTAGCTCACTTTCAACATTTGTTATCAAGAAACTCTGAAAGGATGCATTCCCATCCTTTTTAATAAGGTTTCTCACTAGATTGACAGCTTTGAATTAGCCGAATAATTTTGCTTTCTTTTGAAGCTGAGGAACGTACCTACTGCAGAAACTTTGAATTGAGTTTGTGGCATTCTGAGAATTTTGCACCTTGATTTATCCTGATCTGCTTCAATGGAAATACAGCCTTAACCATGCTAAGAACTTGATACATTTCCTGTGCTGTTTATCCATCTAGGTCGCCAGCACTTTCCGATTTTGTAGCGCATTATATAAAAATTAGCCATCTCTTATTTTTTGATAGATATTGCTTTCTAATTTGTTTGTTGTTTGTGGTTATTTTTAGATAATAACTTTGCCAAGCAATTTTGTCAGTTATATGGAATGGAACGTCCTTATTTTTCTTCATTAGCAATACTGTAATCAGAGATGCAAAAAAGAAATAGATGCATTTGATGTATGTAGCCTGTGCTGTTAGAGATTGAAAATGTATCAGGTTATTGAGGAACTGGAGCTATCAATCCTCTTTGCTTATTTGCCAGACAGGCTTTATAGAGGAAAATATTTGCATATAGTGGGGAAAAGAAAAAAATGCTTGTTAGAAAGAATAAAAGAATAAATCAAGAGTCAGCTTAAAATCATTGCCAGAGAAAGATTGGGAAGATTGCTTTGCATTTTTTTTACTGTAGAAAATACAACCAGTTTAAAACTTGTTGATGCACAGTAATAACTTAATGAGCATAGTTTTTTCACAGAATTAGACTATTTCCAATATATATGGGAAAAAATAAGTTTCCTTTTATTTTTTATGACAGATATACAAAGATTAAGAGTGTCTATATTTTAATATGCTATTTGAAGTCTGAAGTATATCTTTTACATGTTTGTTGGTCAAACTCATTTACTTAAAATAGCAAATTTTACACTGCTAGTAAAATGTTACTGAAGAAGGATGTTGTGAGTTGATCCATTCAGTAGGCCCAACAGAAGTTGTGAAGGTCTAATTTAGCTTAAAAAGAGGTCAGTTGTTGTCTATACAAAATTTAATCGTTCATCCGTTCAGGCTTGCTTAAGTGTTTCTCTAAAACCACTGTGGATGTTCAAACGCTGCAGAAATCTTACTTCTACCTCTTGTGTAACATTCTTACAATTGCACTTCACACATGTCTTTGGGATGTACTTTGATGTTACACAGCATTGGTACATCTTAACTTGCGAATTTGGTTTGCTTTTCCTTCTTGTTTTTGTTCCTGTTAGTAGTTTCTGTTGGACACTGGGATGCCTTGTGGCTGCAGCTGGGTTACGGCTGCAGCTTCAAGCAGCCTGTGCACCCCAACATGTAGTTTCTGTAAAGGTACAATGGTCAAAAGATTGTAAGGTTGGTGTTACCTGTATGAAAGTCTCAAAAATACGATCATTCTGTAATAAATCATGGCCAGTGTAATTTTCTAGTGATTTATGTGATTTGATTCCTTTTACTTAAATAATCAACTGTGTCATATGTATGTCCCTAATAAAATGATTCCAGCTTCTCGTTCATTAAGTTCAACTAACACTGTTTATCAGCTGCTTTTCTCCATGTGAGGTGAATTTGGTTTTGGTAATTCTGCCTTGAAAAGATGTTACTTGTTCTGCTTTAACACAGTTACAAAAATTAAAATTCTTCATGTTTTATGTAACTGTTTTGTATTACTTCAGTGAATTCCGTGAAGAGGAGCAGGCAGTTTGTGTTGACATTTGTTGTTCTTGGGTCTGAGAAATATCCCTTGATCTGGATGCAGAGTCACACTGGTGACTTCTGAAAATGCAGAATTGCCTCAAGTAGTTGGAAACAAAGGATAATCTTTAGTAAGTACTTCACAGAGCATTTCCGGGAGTGGAAAGTTTTGATGACTTTGTCATGCTTCTCAGACTGAAAAGTGTCAGAGGTCTGATTTTATTGACATAGAGGTTGGAAGCTGGAAGCAGAAACAGAACTTTTTATGCCAAATGGCCTAGAAGACACTAAAAGACAATGTGCTTTGCAAACCATGGACATGCGGATCTTGATTCTCCTCTCCCTTCTTCAGTGAGATGAATTTAGGCAAATCTCAGGTATATGGAAACTCTTTTTAGTCAGGAATTGCACACAGTGTGTCTGCATGTGCACAACAGGTAGGTATAGACGATCCAAAAATACACTGTTGATACATTGCAAATGCTTGCTTTGTTAGTTGTGCCGCTCTTTGTAGGCTTCTGAGGATCCCTCCTGCTCTGCGTGTGACGCCCATTGTTTTATGTATGTCGAAAGCATTGAGAAAGGTTCCTCTTGGTAACATGCAGACACATGGTGCCAGTCCAGCAGGTCGGGTGGGCTGGGATTGATTTGCCTTTTTTCCATTAGTAACAGATGGAGTATAATCTGACTTGTTACTGACATTGTCGATGGGATTCATCCTATCCTGTGTAGTGTGTGAATGCATTACCAATTGCAAGTCAGGCATTGCATGGGAATTCGGCTTGTGATTCCTCTGGAGTCTGGTGTGAAATTTCAAACCTGACGGGGGGAAAAAAATGTTCCTCAGTTTAGAGTTCACAATTTCAAAGCGTTTCCTTTTCTGATGACTTGCAGAAAAAAGCTCACAGAATCACAGAATGGTTTGGGTTGGAAGGGACTTTAATACAGTAAAAATAGTTGATAGAATTCTATTAGTGGAAAATTAAGAAAAAAATTTCATGGTGCTTTAAATTAATGTAATTCGCAGGCAGGGCATTTCCCTACTCAGCTGACCTATACATGTCAAATATCTCAATATGAAGTTACATGAGCTCTTTTTCTGTAGCTCATTTTTGAAAGAGTTCCTCCCAAATCAACATCCCATGAATTTCTGGTTCCCTTTTCCCTCCGCTCGCATCCCAAGTCCATAAGTTTTTGCATTTCCCGTATCATGTAGGTGACGGAGGATGTAGAGAAGCTTTAGTGTGACGCCACAGTGTGCACGCATCCCTAAGCAAGGGAACTGAGAGAGAAGTGTCAGGCGTGGCTCACGGAGATGAGCATGGGGGCTCTGGAGATGCCTATCCCACTGCTCCTAGGGGGATTTGGGATGCAGATGCCTTTCAGTTTAGGGATTATCAAGGGCTGTCACATTTGGCAAACCGTGAAAGTTGTGGTTACCATATAGCCTCAGCGCCCTCCTAGCCCTGCATGATAACTTAACCAAATTTGAAGTCTTTCTGTAAAAATGCCCAACTGGGATAATGGAGGCAAATCAGATTTGTTGTTTTCTGGACATAAGCCATCTTCATGTGCTCTTAGCAAGTTCCTGTCCTTGCCTGTGGCAGGGGGTTTGGAACTAGTTGATCTATGATGTTCCTTCCAACCCAAACTATTCTGTGATTCTAAGATTCTGCTGTTATTGCTGTTTTGGACCTGTGTTTTCTCAGTTAATTTTTGGGACACTACAAGAAGCTCCGCTCCCCCCTTATTTATTTATTTTTCTTTTATGTAGAGAAGAGGATTTCCAAAGCATTGCTATTTAGCAGATCATTCGAGAAACGTCCCTCCACTGATGAGTATCTCTGCGTTTATTTGGATGCAGCTTGGTTGCTTTGATACTTGTTCCAAAACACCTGTAATGGAATAGTTGCAACTATTTTAGTATAACTATGCTGGCAGCTTGCCTGTGAAGTTACTTTGGAAAGCAGTTGCAGTGAAATGTTTTCCTCGTAGCCTATTACCCCTGAATTAGTCTGATAACATCTGGTATCTTATGTTGATTTTTATATCATGTTGATTGAAAGTATTTGAAATGCATATTTTATAGGCTGGCCTTTGTGAAGCCATGTAGCTTGGTTGTACTGTTCAGATTTGAATAATAGTTCCATATAAAAAATGAAAGCACTGTGTTTCCACAGTGCTAACTCTTTAATCTGACTGAGGAGACCTTTGATTTCTAGCTGGTGAATCATGCTGTGCACAGGTCAAGAATGTTGGGTTGCAAAAGATGTACAGCCTCGGTAAGTGGTGAATTCAGATAAATACTCTTGAAGAATTTGTAATCTCGAAGCAGCATCTGAAAAATCAATGTTCACTGCAAATGGATTATAAACAAATGTAAACCATAAAGGTTTGTCAGGGGAATTGCTTTAAAATGACAAGAGGGTAGGTTTAGATTTTGTTCTTTTGTTTGAGTTACTGTTGCTGTCCAAACAAGGCAGAGTTAGTGTAAGTTCAGTTGAGGCCACTGTTCAGCTGAGAGTGTATGGTAGCGAAAGCTTCTGTTTTCCTTCTGCTCAGCAGGGACATCACTTACCGTAAGTTATATTCCATTTTAATCAGAATCAACCCAAAATTCAGTCAAATTCAAGTTCAGGTTAGACTCTGAAGACAGGTGCTGGCACCAATTGCAAAGAAAAGCTGGTCTGTGGATTTATAGCTGTGTAAGTGAAGGCTTCTGTGGCTACTTAATTACCTTGTAAATAATTGACCTGGCTTCCAGCAGAGGAGAATTTAAGGGCTGAATTCTGCTGTGATGTGCAAAGAAACTGCCTTGCTGGGATTATAAATCCTTTGTGCACACATTTGTTTTAAGCGTGGATGTGCAACCTCTTGGGACATAACCACACTAAAGTTCTGTAAATGCCACTGGCTACAACCAGTAGTGGTATAAATAAGTGTATAAATATCTAGCATTAGATAACTGACAAAAGTTTTTCCTCAAAGTTTAAGGAAACCCTAAAGGTACAAGAGCCAAGCTTGCACTGGCGTGCAGATCAAAGCGCGCAAAGTCACACCCCAGGTATTTTAGAAGTGACTGCAGGTTTACGGAAGTAATGGATAATGCGGTGACACCCATCCATGTTCACAGGGAGAATTATAGAAACACAGACTGGAAATTAGAAGTTAGCCCTCAGAATTAGCTTCCCCAGCATGTCCACAGCAAGTAATAAATAGGATGGGCACTCAGTTAGGTGATCCCTGGAAAGCTGAACTCACCTCACTCAACAATAATGTAGTCATGAAAGTTTTATTTTTGATCAAAACAGTTGCTGTCACCAATCACAGGGCAGTGTATTAACAAGAAGGAAAATGCTGCCTCTGCCGCTACGAGCCCTGCTTTTGGTAAAGTATGAGAGGAGTGAACTGAAAAGGCAGAATAAAAGCTGAAGAGACACCTGGGCATATTTCTTGGGCACCTGTCTATCTGGAGCCAGACAGTGGTGATTTGTAGGCACTGGGGTGAGCTGAGTCATTGGGTAAGGTCTGGAGAAGGTTTGGGATGAGGAAAAGGGACAATTTTATCAATGCTGACTACTTTCCTTTACTGTAACCGCTGCTGAGGAAGAGATTTATGCATATGACTATCTTAGAGTGTCTGCGTAATCCCATTAACATCGATGGTACTACTTAAGCACTCAAAAATAGACATTACTTTTAGGTAACTTCTTGTGTAAGAGGTATTCCATAAGGCATATCAGCTTCTAATGTCTTCTGATGCCCTACTGTTGCCTCAAAACCAAAAAATGCTTTAAAATGGGCTGGACTTCACAAACTTTCTTGCAGAGTACTTGTGATATTTCACCTGGTAAGGAGATCTGAGGTAACATGAATGATGAAGCCCCTGATGGTTGCCAGCATGCCAGGAAAACAGTGAAAGGCAAGTGTACTTCTGCCCTTAAAATAGGGGGAAAAATACAGGCCAGAAATTTGTATTTCAAGTTACAGAAAGATATTGAAACATAAAGTAAAAATCCATCTTGTAGCCCTGAAAAGATGATAAAGAGGAGAGTTACAGTTAGCCTGTGTGAAGCTTTGTCAGTCCACTCCAGTTCCCCTCTGTGACAATGTTCTAGGTAGAAACTAATGTGCATCAGATTAAAAAATAAATAAACCTGGCCCTGTTTTCTATGACAGCCTTGTAAATAGTTTTGCAATGAAATCTAGAATGAGTATTGTGGAATGGGTGCTGAGCCTTACTTGGTGTGTAGCTATCGGAGATTAATGGAAGGATTTATCAAGCAGGTTGTGCTGTTGGTGCGCTGATGATAATTTTACCAAACATACGATTTTAGCAGGGTCTCTTGAGACTTTGGTAAGTCAGGCTTAGAGTTCCATCATTGCAAATTCATGAATGAAGAAAATACAGTAAGTTCTCTAAATGTTAAAAAGTAATATACTGCTCAAGGACAGCATAGGAAAACGCTGGTCAGTTGCAGTTCTGTGAAGGATTACTCGGAAGCCTGAGTAAGATTTGGGATCAACAATGCCTGGCTGCTTTGGAATGGGCAGCAGTCCGTAGCCGAATGTACAAAGGCAGTGATAGGCAGCAGCGTGTCCCAAGTAGTCCTTGTGATCTTCCCTGATAAGGCAGCAGCCAGAGGGGCTGGCCTGGGTTTGGTGCTCACTTGTCAAATGTATGTAGACAGCTGGAGTCAGGCCAGCCGGGAGTGACAGAAACCATCAGCAGGTCAGAAATGAGAGGAGGAGGCAGCGAGTGGAGACAGGGGTCTCCAAATATCTCCAGACATCCTGCCAGTGTGGAAGGGCACCATGTGTCTCCCCTAGTGAGGGGGTATAGGGTTAAATTACAGGAGGAGTTCTACAGGTTAGGCATTTGGATTAGCTATGTAGAGAAAAGTTTAATGTTAAGAGCAAGGAAGCACAGAAGAATATGTAGGAACCTGTATAAGCTTTTTGAAGCCTTTAATACCAGGCCAGGCAAGCATATGTCATGTCACTTTTGCCTTTGTTCTTGTCCACAGATCAGTTTTTCTTCTGAAAAGCTGCATTTAAAAGAAAAAATATTAATCCAGTACCTTTTTTTTTCTTTGTTTAACTCACTGTAGTACTTATATTTGTGTTGGTAATGTCTCAATTTTCTTTGTCTTCTTTGACTCTGATCAATTAATAACTGCCCTGTATATGTGACATTTTTGCGGGGAGTATGCTCCCTTACATTAGAAGTGCTTTAGGGAGCTGCTCATGATCCAGTGATGTTTAACACAGAACGAGGTGGTTTTACTGGTTACAATCAGACATGGAAAAATATCTCATGTTGTCTATGGGTTATTTGGGTGTGAAATTATTATTAGCATTGGCTTTTTGGTTTATGAATTATTTTTAGTGTTAGATGGGGAGACAAAGTGTCAGGGTTTTTTTTTTTAGTTTTCTGTGAAAACTGAGAGGGAAAAATGGTGCCAGCTTTTAAACTTCTGTTCAGTATCACATGGCAAAAACAAATTAAATTCTCCTGTAGGGAAAAGGAGGAATCTTTTTCAGCCCAATACCTGCCCTTTTAAGCAAAAAATCTAGCACTTAAGGGTAATACTGCAGTAAGACCTGATGGCTCAGGCTTTACCAGTTGTAATAATTCAAAGAATTTAATTTTTATCTTAGAGGAAAACCAAGCACAGCTTTTTTCGGTGTCTGTAGACTATGGTTGAATCCATTTGGCATCTTTTTACTTTCAACTTGAGAGTTTAGATGAGCAGTTCTGGAGTTCAAAGATACAGCTTTCAAGTGCAAGGAAAGATATTTCTCTATCTTAAAGCCATGTAAGTAGCTATTTAACACACATTTCCCAGATGTTTGGAATGGGAAGAAAACAGACCTATGGAAAAGCTGTCTGTTGGCTTTTTGAAGAATAAGGGACTAGTACTGTGCATGATGACATTTAATTGTTTTCATTCAAATACAGGTTCCTTCAACCCTTTCATTGTTTTCTCTATGAATTTCAACTTTTAGTGGCTCATCATATATAGATTTTCCTTTATTTTAAACCTATGACATGTTGTAGGTCCTGTATAGATAAATAGCTCACTGGTACTGTAGATATTTCAGTTCATCTTGCTTTTAGTGACCTTTCAGGGTATCTTGGGTAATCCACTTCTGTCAGGAAAAGTTGAGCAAGTCCCAGCATCCAAAAAGGGGGAAACAGAAGTGATTATCACTCATCTGCAGGTTGCCTACAAGGTGCTAGTGCTGAGTACTGGCATACACGGTAAAATGAGCTGCAAGGAGCTTAAATGGCAAGATAAATGCTCCATGACCTTATGCCAAGGTGGGAGGCAATCCCGACAAGGATACTTTTTCCCATTAGGTGAACAGGTGACAATACGTTAGGGCATTGAACACAGTTTGGGCAACTTCCTCTTCTGGCCATAGGAAGGATTGTCCTCCCAGTGTGAAGGGATTGCACAGATTTGCTGACCAAAGTACACTTCAAAACCTTCCTTAAAATAAAACCCACCTTCCACATGTTTCACTTGATGGCTAAAGACAAAATAAAAGTCCCATCTCTCTGAGAGGCACAAGATGAACCACAGAAACAAGCTGCAAGGAAGCCCTTTCATAAAATGTGCCTTCGTTTCAGAAGTGAGCTGCATCAGAGCTTGTGGTTTGGAAGCCAGGAAGAGGCTTTCATATCTCCATACCAGGGTTGCCAAGTGGAGCTGTTGCAGTTCTATTTGTCCTACAATTAACATCCTCAAATAATGATTACTGAGGTTTAGAACTGAGCAAAATTGCCCCTGTCTTTAAAGGGGAAAGGAGTTTCACAGAGCTGTCCTTAAACCTCCAGTGAAGTTACTCAGCCAATGCACAGGGAGTTCATATGTCACCTGAGATCTCTGTACCTTTTTCCCCCCTCAATCCTATAACTTTATGGTTGGTTTTGATCCATGCTATGTAAATTCTGACTGTCTTCTGACTGGAAAGGAATGGGCAGCATGAGGCAGTAGCATGCCACCTTCCATTTCCCTCATCAGAGAGTCACTGGTTGATACTACCCTTTCCCTTCTCCCTGCAGGAGATGGTGATAGATCTTACACTCACTGCGGCTGTTTGCCTTCTATCCTTGAGTCAATTCTGCAGCAGGTGACAGCCCTGCTCTCAGCATCTTTCAGATGACCTGCTTCTAGATCAAACCACTGCCCAGCTTCTTCCCTGCGGAGAAACCAGTCCTGGGTCAGCTTCAGTGTCTCTTGCTGGCCAGCGTCCTTCTCCTTGGTTATCCCATTGCATGAAGTTAATGGTGTCCCACTGCTTTTCATCCTTGTCACCTTCTCCTTGAGCTCTGCCTTCAAGGACATTCCACTAGCACTCAGATCATGCTAGGTCTCTTCCACTTTTTGTTTTTCAGCAGCCAAATGCCCCACAAACCCAATGCAAGACTTAAAGGCTTCAAGAGTTGAGATTCCTGTTGGGTGCAAGGCAGAAACAGTCCTTCCTCTGCCGCTACTGCTCTTCCCAGTCTTTGGTCCCATTGACTCTTTCCAACCCCTGCTTCCAAAATCCCAAGTAAAATTAGCTTTTTCTTCCTTAACGGTGTTTTTGTGCCCTGAAAACTGAGTAAACATAACATACTGTTGTGTCTTCAGCTGATCCGTATGCTAGGACCATGCAGCACATTATCTGCTTTGTTTACTGCCAAGGATAAGCCTATCTCATTGTTCACTCCTGATTGCCATGCAGTGGTAAAGTGGCGGTGGGGGAGCCTCTGGACTCTGTCGTTAGCAGAAATGACTTTTAAATTCAAAATACTTTGATTGCTAATAAGAGTTGGTGTTGGTTTCAACAATTTCCCAAACTTTGTGTTCAAGAAACTGTTAAAAAAGGTAGCAGTTTTACTGGTAAATATAGAAAATACATTTGTGAATCTCTGAGATGTGATGTGTGTAAAACTCATGTCATTTTTGCACTTGCTTCAGATTCATGTAGTGAAAAAGTAGGGCGAGATACACTAAGGTTAAGAATGCAGTTAGGTTTGTTAACTTGCCATTTATTCACCATTGTCACCACTCTTGCCTGGGAGGTTATATATAAACCTACTACTGATCTCATGCCTTTGGAAAAGAATTTCTGTCCAATGTACGACACTGGTAAGTTGGCAGCTGCCTGTTCCTGGTTCTCCATGCCACATTCATCACCTGGCTTGGGGATGGACTCTTGGGGCCCGGTTCTGACCTGCGTGGTCATTGCAGCCTGTCCCCTGCACCACCAAACACGTATGTGTCTGATGTCTTTTTTCCCCCTGCTGTTGCTGGACCATCCCAGTGAATCCCTAAAATGATGCCCTTTTGCCTCTCTCCTGCAGGAAACTTTATCTGCCAGTAAATGACACCCAGAGCTATTTTGGAGCTGGGCTGCAGAGGGAAAGCAAAGCACGTCAGCAATTTGACTGGAGGAGGACAACCCAGAGGAGGGGTCGGGCAGGGGGGTGGCACAGCCTAACCCTGGGCAGTAAAGCCACTGCTGGGGGACTCGGGGGGACCTTCTGCTGCACGTCACTGCCATCGCTGGGGTTTCTGTTTTATTTTACTGGAGGGGTAAGGGGGGGGAACCAAACCCAACATGGTATCCCCATGTCCTCTGTTCCCCTTTTCCCCCTTCCCCCTTCTGTCATCTCAGTAGGAATCGGCTTTTCTTACCCTGCCCAGAGCTTTGTTTCTCCTCAGACTCACACAAGACTCCAGGTAAGACCTAAACCTTCAGCTAAAGAGAAGTAGACTTGGGGAAGCTGGTGTCCAGCAGAAAGTGGAGACTGTTGTTTGTAGCTGAGAGAGGGGTGAGGTTATTTCTATGTCAAGCTGGAGTACGTGTTGCTTTATGAAACATAGCTGAAGATGGAGCTGAAGGTACAGGGAGTTAACCCAGTCTTGTGGTCTGAACTGAGTGTGGACTGCTTTGCTTAGTTTCTTTTGGACATGTTACTAAAAGAGCAAACACCGGCCTCCAGAGGAGAGAAGAAAAGAGAGGAAAATCCAGATTAAAGCTGTTAATTCTGCATGATACGTTTTGTCCCCAAATTGGAGGTAGGACTGTGCATGGAGACCCTGGAAAAACTGTGGCTGCTAGGGAGAGGTGGCAGCAAGGAGTGTTTTATTTCCAGGGCACAATCTTAGTGCTGCTTTTCTCTTCGTCAAGGGCTTTTTTAACTCTGAGCTCCTCTCTGGTGTCAATACTGATTCACACAGCAACCCCCCCTCCTGCTCCTCTCGTTTCTGCATATGGCTCTGACAAGAGATGGAGAGACATGGAGCTCAACAGCTGAGGCTATTTTCAGCCCTACAGCTCAATGGGGTGGAGTGGCTGTAATGACAATGACGTCCACTTGTTAACATACAAGGGCTTAGGCTAGAGTCTGGCTGCTAATTGTCACCAAGGGAATTCTTTGTCCTTATGGCAGTCATGATCCCGCAACTCTCTCATGTAGGAAAACACATGTGCTAAAACTGGAGACGGTGTTTCTAGCTTAATATAAGTGAGCTTATTTTTGTGAGAATGCAAAGAATTGAAGAGTTGGGATGGCTTGGTTCAGTGCTGGTAGGAGCCTTTTTTATTCATGCAAGGGAGAGAAAGGTGCGTGCACTTGTGCATGTGTGCACATGGGGAGGGAACATTAATGCAGCTGTAGCATAGTGCTGCCAGCTTCAGATCTGGCCTTCTAAACCATGAGGCTGATATAGTAAAGTAAATCGGTGTGAATCCAGTGTTTCTCTGAACATTTAAAGCTCACCTGGCTCAAGCTGTCAGTCTTTGTCAGGGTGTGCATGCAGCTGGGATTCTACTTTAGCTGCTTCTCTCCAGGGGCTGTACTTAAAGCAAAATCCAGTTGGGTGAAATTTATGATTAAATTGTTATAATTCACATCTTTTCTGTCCCCAGGGAAGCAAACCCAGATTTTTTGTCTTTTCCCTCCATTTGTATCTTGACTTCTCACCCCCATGGAGCTGGAATGAGCATCACTGTATACCCAAGATCTCCCTCGTGCTGTAGCCTTTCCTTACCCACTGTCAGAGCAGCCTGGGTACCTTTAGGAAAAGATACGTCCATGGAGTCTTGAGGGGCTGATCCAAGCAGTATTAGCCCTCTGGCAGTTTCTGGGTAGCTCCACCAAGGGGAGAATCCAAAATGAAGCCCATATGCCACAGCGAAAACCAAGTAGAAAGTCCCTTTGTTGTATGGAGCTTTTTCCTGTGAAGATAGGTTGTTCAGCCTCGAGAAGAGAAGGCTCTGGGGAGACCTTAGAGAAGCTTCCAGTGCCTAAAAGGGCTGAGAATAAAGCTGGAGAGGGGCTTTTGACAAGGGCAGGTAGAGACAGGACAAGGGGGAATGGCTTTAAACTGACAGAGGGGAGATTTAGATGAGATCTGAGGAAGAAGTTCTTCCCTGTGAGGGTGGTGAGGCCCTGGCACAGATTGCCCAGAGAAGCTGTGGCTGCCCCATCCCTGGCAGTGTTCAAGGCCAGGTTGAATGGGGCTTGGAGGAACCAGGTCTAGTGGAAGCTGTCCAGGCACATCAGGGGTTGGAACCGGATGAGCTTTAAGATCCCTTCCAACCCAAACCAGTCTGTGGTGTTTTAAGCTATTGGTGTGGTGATGGAAAGTGATTGCTGGCCATATGGTTACAAGAGGAATGAGCTTTATCAGCAGTAAGTCTTTCTCAGTATCAAAGAGAAGAGATAATATGCGCTTTACCATATAAATCATCTAAGTGGCTTCAGTCTTCCATGTTTTACTTGAAGTGTATGCTTCAGGTATGTGGCTGGAAGGTGATCTGACTGCATTGCCTGATAGCGTGCACAAACCATGTGATTTGTTTTTTTCTTGTTGGAATGTTCTAATATTTGTTTAATTCTTTTGTTTGCTACCAGTCATTGGAAATATTTCAAGTTATTGACAAAAGATTGGTACTGCGATCACAAGGTGATGCAGGTCCCTTCCTGTAGAGTTGGTGCATGTTTAGCCCTACCCTGAAGGTCAGGAATGAATGTCTTGGCTTGATGTTTGCTATCTAGTTGTTGAGGGCTGCTCATCATGTTTAACACCATGTTACTCACAGACCTGCTGTGAAATTTCCCTTAACATCTCCGGCAGACTTTGACTTGCTATGGAGGCAGTAGATGACAAGGAGTGCAAATGAGCCTTATTCTGAATTGAGTTAGAAGCTTATTGCAGTAGGCTTAGTTTATTGAAGGTACTGTGTGTCAAACATCTCCCACAGAGCATGGAGGCCGATCCTCCAGCCCACCACAGAAAACTCTTCTATCTGCTCATCAAATGACCTTTGAACATGCCAGAATCCGTTGTCCCTCACTGAAGTGGAATTCAGACTAGCCCAAGCTAAGCTCCAAGTGCAGCTCCTTGGTGACAGACACTGTTCCTGCTCTGATGAAATGGGCATCAGATAAATTCTGCCATCTCGTATGAATGTGTTGGCACAAATCTCTACTTACACCTGATTTAGAGATGTAATGGGCATGCAGCACTGGATGTGCTGGTGTGCATTTCACCCTTAAAGCACGACATCTGGTGTAATGGCTTGTAGGCATCCGTCAGTGCCCATCTGATGTCACTAAGCTTGCAGCTGACGCCAAATACTTGTGCTATTTCAAAGTTGTCCATTCCCTGGGAGGCTGTTAGAAGTAATAGGGCAGCAGGGTTACTGCTGTTTTCCCTCAACAGAACTTTAAACATCAAAGGAAACCCACACTTCCCATTTGATGACCCATCAACTTCCCTTCCCACCCACAGATTCCGCTTCCTGATGTTTTTAGATGGAACAATACATGCAGATATGTCATGTAAACTGCAGTAATACCAGCACTGCCTTGATTTTTATCTGGAGCTTCTGTTTTAGTGATGTTCTTTGAAAGCTCAGGACCCAGAGGTGGGAGGTTCGCTGTGAATCTTGGCTTTCCCATCAGGAGCAAGAGTGCAAGGCTTAGCAGTTGACATTGCAGAGAAAGTCCGGGAAACATGAACCCTAAAAACAAGAAAAAGACCCTAATCAACTGTTTACTACTTGGGCAAAGAAAAGGTGAAAGAGGATTGAGAAAATGAACAAGTAAGCATGTGATAGGTCTTAATGTGGTGCTGAGAGAACATATGTGCTCCTGATTTTGGATTTCAGTGGTCTCTTAAGTTTAGATGCCTGGCTTCACCTGCACTTTACATCCTCAAAATCTCCAATTATGCCAGTGATTACCTACGGCCACACTTGTTTTGGGAGTATTTTGAGATGGATTCCATGGTGCTCTTTGTTCTTTGCCCAGAGTCATGTCAGACAGGATTCCCTTTCTAACCATTGTATTGAAAGGCTTGGACAGATAATAATCTGCCACCTGCTCTCATGCCAGAGAGCACCATCACAGGCTGCTGACTGCTTGAGGGGCAATATCCGATGGTGTGGGACCTCTGTCTTCTCAGAAGTTGTTGAAGGCTTTCCAGATGCAGCTCAACATTGATAAAGCAACATAAAACCAACCCATCAGTCAGCACAGCAAAATTAATCACAGGAGGTGAAAAGAGTGATGGCACTGCCATCAAGATCCTCTGTCTCTTGATGGATCTCCTGATGAGCACCACCTCAGACTACTCCAGCAGGAACTGGAGTCATTTCTGTTGTTCTCACTGTAAGGCACTTGCTTACTTGTCTGTGGAGAAGCAGGTATGGGGCAGAGACTGAAAATGGTGAGGCAGGAGTGGGTAGGAGCCGTTTACCAGCTGCATGTCCGTGTGCTGGTGCCTGGCAGTGATTTGATGTATTTGCATTATCTGGCAGGTCTGTACACTTGTGCCTCTTTCCCCCAGACATAAGCCAGTGAAAATCTGAATGAATAAAGACATAAGTAAAATTGCAAGTGCCGCTACTTTGCCTTTGGCGTGTTCAGAAATACCCAGATGGGAATGTGATCTCTGCTGCAAATGATTAATCACAGAGGGATTACAAGGAGAAATATGACACTGGTAAATGCCTGAGATTAATTGGAAAGGGCATTTGTACTGACTAGGTTTATTCATGCTTTGTTGTCAGTTCTGTCACTTCCAAGGGAGCTGTGCGGGCCCTTGCAGGGAGATACTATTTTTTAAACCACTTGAATGTACATATAAAGAATCTGAATTAGTGTGTTTACTAAAGTGGTTAGCAAGTTACACTGCAGAAATATTAAATCTCATCCTTTCAGTATTACCACAAGGCTACCGTTTTCCTCTTCCTCCTCAATCTATTTATCAATCTAATCTAATAAAATGTATTTTATGCTATTTAGACTTATAAAATGTAGTTTATCTAGTGCAGCCTGGCTAAAGTGCTTGATCCGTCTGTTAGTTACTTATGCAGCTTCATCCTTGCCACAGGTTAGGATTTCTTGCCTGTTACTGATTTCATACTCTTGGCACCCATAAGGCAAGGTTTTTACCCTTCTTTTTCAGAGAGGGACTAAAGATATGAGAGTTTGAGTGACTTTTTCATGCTTATCAATGTAAGCCAGTGGCACAGCAAGGAATAAACCCTGTTGTGCTTTCCTACCATGTTGGAAACTAATCTAAAATAATATTGATGAGCATGCGCTGTTTTTACTGATCCCTGGATTTTCTTCTGGCATTCCAGCCATTTATAGACTTACAGACTCATAGAATTGCCTAGATTGGAAAAGACCTGTAAGACCATCAAGTTCAGCCATTACCCCAGGACTATCAAGTCCACCAATAAACCATGTCACTGAGGGCCTCATCTGCATGTGTTTTGAACACTTCCAGGGATGGTGATTCTATTACTGCCCTGGGAAGCCTGATTCATACCAACATAAGAACCATTGAGCATGATGGCACGTGGTGAAAGCTGGTAGAGAGCAGGGTGTGGTGTAAATTGCAGCACAGGACGTGGGTGCCTCACCTTTCACTGGGAAGTCTGTGGACACAGTGGCTTGTACCTGGCAGAGAGAAGTGAGTTGCAAACACCAGGCGAGTGTTTGGAAGCAGTGGGAGAGGGATGCTGAACCTTGGGGCTATGGCCACTGGAAAGAAGAGTCTTGGATAGATTTACTGTACCCATATGGTTCAGGAGCAAAACCAACAGGCACCTGATACAGCAGCTTCCCTGTGTTTTAACTGTTCTTGACTACCAGAGATACCAGTGAGCAGCTGGGGGTTGTTTGAGCACTGTTTATCGCAGGAGGTCAGGGGAAGAGGATGCACAATTGCTTTAGGAAGTGAGCAGCATTCCTGCTTTCACCCTTGTAAAAGCCAGGCTTTGAGAGCACCCACCATGCTCCCACAGAGCAGAGCTCTCTTCCAGACATGGATATGTCTCCTGGGGAGCAGGAGGATGTTAAGGAAAACATCAGGCAGGTGGTTTGAGGGAAGCCACTGTTTGCTGAAAGGTCACCAGTTGGCTTCTAAGCAGGCATCTCCTGTGTCTGCAGCCATCTCTGTGCTCCGGGCGCTTCTCCGTGTAAATGCAGAGCCCACTTTGAAGAAGAACTTTATGTTTTGCCCTTTTAGATGCTATGGATTTGAAGGTGGAAATGAGTCAGAGTGACACATCTGTCAGAAACAATTCAGGATCTGGGAAGGATGAGACATGGTAATGTCTTCTGAAGATGGATGAAAGTGCTTTGATGACACAGTGCAGGCTGAAATTCAAGCAAATGGCTGAGAAAGATTAGGACATGAGCTCTGAATCCGTGTTTTGATTGTTAATTCTTAGCTAATGTAGTGAATGTTACTGCTGGATTCTCCAGAGCTGAACTCGAATCCCAGCATCCCCCTCTGGACATTGAAATGGTCCTTCCCCAAATTAGCAGAAGACTCTGATTGTCAACCAGTTGACATCAGTGGAAATTTCCACTGACTTCTGTGTACTTTGGCTCAAGCCCAAGGCTTGTATCTGTGTCTTCTAACCATTCATGCGGCTTCTCTGCTTGCAGCTTTGCAAGTGTTCATGGAAAATACATTTTAAAGCTCAGGTGAGGACAGAGGTTGAAGGTAGTAAGAAGGTAGTTGTTGAGATAGTTGAGGGTTGATGTAGTAAGAGGGACGATAGAAGTGCAAACTAGTTCACAGAGTTCTAGACCAGTTTGAGGCCAAGGGAAAAATAGTTCTGAATAGTCATTGCAACTGGTATTGAAGGTGACCAGTCTGTAGAAAGCTGGTCTTAACACCAATGACCCCAAGTCAATCATTCTTTGCACTCTTAGTGTATACAAAGAATGATGTTTTCCCCCTTACTTCCCCCCTGCCCCCAGATTTAAGCTTTCTAAAGATTTTTGGTGCAATAAGAGTTTTATATGTTCTGTGGAGGGGGAGACACGGGAAAGGATAGTAGTGTATTTTTCCTGCTAAATATAGAAAGAAGACTATGTTTGGTTTTGTCATTTATCTGTGGCCAAAATTAAGTTTAAAGGTTAACAAACTCAGCTATACTATCAATGAAAAATTGTAATCTGTTAGACCATCAAAATTATAACCTATTATTAATTTTCTTAAATGATTTGTCATATATTTCAACGAGTACATTTTCATATATTCACTACGTACATAATTATTTGCAACACCATCCCTGTCTTGATGTGAAGAAGAAATGAGAGGGGAGCTAAGACAAAGGGAAAATCAGTGATTTTCCCAAGGTCGATCCAATCCTTCCTGGTGCCATCAGTGATTTGCACCTTGAAGTCAGGGCACTGCAAGAGGAGCTGGAGGAGGATGGAGAAAATAACGAAACCGCTGCTCAGATGGTGACTCAAGAAATGAAGGCAGGATTTTGGCTGCTCCTGCTGATTTCTGCTGGAGGTGGGGGGAGACTGTGAAAGCATCTGCCATTGGGTGAGAGAGTGGGTGGATTTGTGGCCAGCAAGGAAGCCAAACTGCTGTAGGATTAAGCAGGATATTTCTGTTGCGGTCACTGGTTATTATTTCCTTTCTGAGTTACAACACTCAGTCCCCTGGTTGTTTCGCTTTGTGTGGCATTTTGAGGGTGAAAAAGCACAGATGTGAGAATGACACTGCAGTCACCCCAAGTAGAGACCATTCATATAGCTTAGCTGCATGAGCTTGCTAAGATAAGAGTGTCTGGCATCACAGGGCCAAACAGATACAGTTGCTTGGAGAGAAATGGTGCACTCAGTCCTCTGATTCCGACTTTCAGAGAGGGCTGGAGCTGGGAAGCTGGCTTTCCTTACAGAGCACTGTCACCATGTCTAATCCTGCTCCTGGGGAGAAGCAGCTGGTGCATGGTTACTGGTGTTAATGGGGTTGAGACCAGGTCTTTAGCTGTGCTATACTTATCAAAGTAAATGCTAGCCAATTCACGGAAAAGGTCTTCTTGGAGGATTAGGAGTAGATTCACTTGAGCAGAAGGGAAAGTACGTTCAAGGGTCCGTATAAGGAGTAGTGGGGAAGCAAGAAAAGTTTGTGCGCTATGTGGACTTTCAGGGGACCCTGAAGGTGGTGAGCGCTGTTGTATTGCTCTCCAGATGCACAGGAATGGGTCAGTTCTGTGAACATAGCTGCAAGGATTAGTGCCACTGATTGCTTCTGACTTTCTCAGGACACATTGGCCCCGGAATTGTTCTGAGATTCAGTTTTGGACACTGTTTAAGACTCATCCCATTGACTGGTCCATGTCATCAAACAGCTTCAGGTTGGTGCATGGCCCCTTTGAGAGCAGTTGTGAATAAGCAGACAATGAGACATCTTTCCTGTAAGCCCTAAGCCACATGGGGTCTTTCTGGAAAAGGCTGGCACTATCTGGATTGCTACACGCATTCCTTGTGGTGATTCCTTCATGTGGCTCTGCGCTCCTATGAACATGATGCATGCGCACCAAGCCATACTTATGCACAAATGCCCATCCCCGCTATAGCTGTGTCAGGCCCTACACCACCTGGATGAGGCTGTCTATAAGCCATAGATACTCATTGTCTACCATCACTATCAAAATAGCTCCATCTCAGTGGTTGCATTGAATAGAAGCTGGGAATAAAGAGAAATATCCACAATAATATGACAGGCATATCTGTGTGTCCTCCTGAAGGCTGGCCTCCACAGTAGAGGGATTTAGTGTAAGGTTTGTGTGAACATGAATCGGAGAACAAGACATAGGGATGGGTAATGATCAGAGAGGGTGAGAGATGGAGCATTATTGTAGAAGCAGAATTAAAAAAAAAAAAGGCAAGGAGAAAGACAAAAATTGAACAGAGCAAGGGCAATGAGATAGAAAAAGAGAAATGAAAATGAAGAGGTGAGCATGAGGGAGGAGGTGTCTTGATGGTTAGACACATCTCTCAGAACTGAATGTCTGTTTGTTTCTCTATGGCTACCAAACCAGCCCATATGTTATATAGCATTTGTGCAGGTCTCTTTCCTAGTGCCAAAATTGAAAAGGACCACTGTGTTCTTTCTATATGAACTGCCGGAAGAGTTGTATTTTATACAGTGACTTCCATGTGGAAGTGACTGACTTTCTTCATCAGCATTTTATTGAGCTCAAATCTAAGGAGTCTGCAAGACCTAAAATATTCCAAGGCCTAATGAGAAGGACAATGAACCCATGACTGTTGCAGGTGACAATCATCCTGATTGTAGAATCACAGAATGGTGTGGGTTGAAAGGGACTTTAATGATCATCCAGTTCCACCCCCCTGATGCAGAGAAGTACAGCAATTCATTGCCTTCCCCACCTAATCTGCTTTCTTTTGATATTTTCCCTTGTCACCCTTTAGGAAGGAAGCCAGGATGGATTACAGCTCATTCAGTGGAGTTCCTCGGTTCTTGACCCGGCCTAAGGCGTTTATAGTGTCTGTGGGAAAGGATGCCACCTTGAGCTGCCAGATCATTGGAAACCCCATCCCAGCTGTGAGCTGGGAAAAGGATAAACTTCCAGTCCAGTCTGGGGGAAGGTTTAAAACCACAGAAGATGGGGATCTCTATCAGCTGACCATCTATGATCTGAGCCTGGAGGACAGTGGCCAATACATCTGCCGAGCCAAGAACACCATTGGTGAAGCTTTTGCAGCTGTCAGCATCAAAGTTGGAGAAGAGACCACAGTAACAGAGTCAGCCCCATACTTCATCCAGAAACCCTCCTCCATCAAAGTAACATTGGGAGAAGATGCCATGTTCAAATGCAAAATCCAGGGCAGCCCTCCTCTCTACGTGAACTGGGAGAAGGATGGGAAGCACGTGCGGAACCGGGCTGATGCTGGGCGCTTCCAGATTGAGTCTGCTGGGGAGTCAAACGCTCTCACCATCCAGTGTGCCCGGCTGGCGGACAGTGGCACCTATACCTGCCGGGCAGAGAACCCCATCGGCTCTGCCAGTGCTTCGGCTGCGCTGGTAGTGGAAAAGCAGGGCTCTTCCAACCCGGGCAGCAGCAGCCACTTTGACACCAGCTGCAGCAAGACGACATCCTTGTTGTCTCACTTGCAAAAGAGGCGAGAGGAGATCAGGAAGACGGACATCTCCCATGGGACTCTTGATTCTGTGTCTGCCCAGTCTTACTCCATGGCAGAAGGGCTGTCTAACATTGGCTACAGCCTTTCCCGGGATTACGAGAGGGCTGCTGGGCTCACCACCAAAGGGGCTCGCAATGTGACTTTTGGGTCGCTGACACGCGTGTGCAGCGTGACGGAGGGGAAGCACGCCAAGCTGAGCTGCTATGTGACGGGTGAACCCAAACCAGAGATTGTGTGGAAGAAGGACAATGAGGTCATTTTGGAAGGACGGCGGCATGTAATCTATGAGGATGATCAGGAGAGCTTTGTGCTGAAGATCCTCTTCTGCAAGCAGATAGACAATGGGCTGTACACCTGCACGGCCTCCAACCTGGCAGGTCAGACATACAGCTCTGTGCTTGTCACTGTCAAAGGTAGGTGCTTGTGTTTCTCACTGGGGTGGACCAACCTGCAGGTGGACAGCCCTTGGGCTGGGAGCCTGGAAAAAACTTCTGCCACCAAACTGCTGCAAAGCAGTGTGCGTTAGACATGGATAAAACCCTCCAGCTGTAAACAGGGTTAAGCACTGGAATAGATGACCTAGGGAGAGAGTCACATCACTGGAGGGGGTTAGGAAGGGGACTAAGTGAGCAGCAGTCATAGAACCATAGCATCATAGATTGGTTTAGGTTGAAGGGACCTTAAAGGTCATCTAATTCCAACCCCTTGCCATGGGCAGGGACACCTTCCACTAGACCAGGTTGCTCCAAGCTCCATTCAGCCTGGCTTTGAGCACTGTCAGGGATGGGGCAGCCGCAGCTTCTCTGGACAAACTGTGCCAGGGCCTCATCACCCTCACAGTCAGGGATGGATGTTGTAGAACTGGCTAGTTGTGGGCACTTAAGATGAACCAGATCTCTAGTGCTCCCATCCATCCTGATTTCATAGTAACCTAGGATACGTGTTACCATCCTCTGGATCAGTGACTGCTACAGCCCCATCTTACCCTCCAGACTTTAATCACATCTGCATTTATATTCACCACATGACCTAGTTAAACTGTCATACATGTGCCATTTAAGCAGTAGTAGAGGAAACTCCTCCCTGCAAGCTGAGTGTGTCAGGCTGCTTTGGATCCCTTGGGGGACCTACTCCTACTCCAACTCTAGTTACAGTCCATCTCAGTTTTCCTATACAGTGACCCACCAGCAGCCTTGTTCGTGCCAGGTTCTTCTGAATTTTCTCAGTTTGTGTTGCTGGATAGCCTGTAGTCCTTTCATGCTCCCAGAACTCCTATCAGGACCAGGATTGCCTCTGTTTGCTGTGGTCAGTGGTGAAGAACTTGGCTTCAGAAGGTCCCTCAGTGCTGGTGGATGTCAGGCCAAGTTCTTCAACATAGTGACAAAAAATGTGACACACGGATTTTCACAAAGGAAGCTCTAAATTTTCAAGCTGCTCTTCCATTTGGCAAGGTTACTGTTTACAACCCAGGCAGCACATGCAAATTAACTCTTAGACGCAAAAGGCTTTGCAGTTGGGTGGAAAGTAGTGGGTTTTGACTGGCAGCAAAATAAATTACAAGTCCAAATGAGTAGGAATGGTCTGTGTTTAAGACTCTTGGTTTTTGCTTCTTTTTCTGGTTTCCCTTTTCTGGACCTCTCTTTCATACTCACCATCTTTCCCGTCAGTGACTCAGTGCCCATGTCCATCAGTGACACCTGATCTATGGAACTCACTGGCACTCGTCTCACTCATTGCTGTCTCTTGGAGGTGCTGAGTGATGTTGGGAAGGGCATTTGTCCTCTTCCATAAAGCTGTGATTACCTCATGAATTGGGACTTGGGGCTGAAGACCGAGCCTGGCCCTTTGGTGGATGTTCGCTTTGAGGATGGCTCAAGCTCTGTTACTTACCCAGCACCTGTCTTGCAGAGACAAACCCCTCCCCTCTGCCCATGCTTATCTGATTATTCTCCATGGGTGCAGTCTGTTCCAAAGGAGATGGGGAAAGCATGCGAGGCAGCGAGTCTGGGAGACAGCACCATGGGAAAAGGTTATCGATCAATGTCCATTGTCAGGATATGCCTGTGAGTCAGAGATCCTAAATGGAAATGTTTGTGGTTTGTTTCTTTGTTACACTGTGCCATGTTTGGCTTTCTGACCAAGGCTGCCATGGAAAATCTATGTGTGTTGGTTATACTTAGGCCCTGAATTATGATTCTCCTTTGCGTCACCAGAATTCCTTCTCAGCCCTCCAAAGACAGCTCAGAATGGTGCAGTAGTGAAGTGAGCTTTTAATTCTGTTGTTTATGCCATTGGTGATGCCATTAGCTCATCTGGCATCGGGTTTAGAGAGGTAGGTCATCTTGCCATACAACCTCTCTTTGCTCAGCCATGCAAAAGAGGCTAAATTCTCTAAGCAGCTACCCTTGGTGAGCACCATGCTGCTATGCTGGGCTTTCTACAGGTAACAGCATATATATAGAGCCTGTGATGCTGCATCTAAAGCATGTGTCTGTGCACACATGTACCAAGAAAGACAAGCACCATGGGGTTAAATACGATCCGACATTTTGCTTCACCTATTTTCAACACAAGAATGCAAGTGAGAATATTTATGGGTCTTTTAAAGGTAATAATAGAAAAAGACTACCTAGCCCAGCATCCTGTCTGTAAGTTGGCTTTAAAAGTGTCTGAAGGCATAGGACTTGGGCACAGGCCAAACCTCTAGAAAAGCCACCTATTTTTGTCAATCTCGATCCTAGATCTAAAGCCCCAACCCATTTGTAAGCTCTATGCTGAGCCCATGCCTTAAAGAACATAGAGCTGAAATAAAAGTGATTTTTGGGCTATTCCTAAATGAGATGTAGTGAATCAGACATAAGTCTCAAAGAAGAGGCTTCAGGGCTGAGTGTCATTTGCACAATTAAGGAAACCTAAAAGTTAGTTGCTCTGATTCAGAGAAGTGTCTACAGCAGGGATAAGATCACAAGCCATGCACTCAAAAATTTCCAAATAGCTGATGAACAAGATGTAGAATAGATGTAGAACAAGTTAGTAAATGGTTCACAAGGGTAAACCTCTTTGACGAAGAGCAAAGAGGATGGGAGGAACATGAATAACCAACTTGAATATCCTGAAGGCTTTGGAGATGTCCCTCAGTCATGTAAAAAGTTAGCGAGAACAGCATACAGGTCTCCATCCCTGGACCTGGGCCAAGCAATGTTAATCTGAGTCCCTCAATACAGTAATCAGATACTGTATGAAAAGGTTAAAGGTTGCAAGCCAAATAGGATAGAGTCTGGAAAAGCAGACTCCATGAGCTGCTCTTGCTCCATGCTATCTCTGACCTGGAGTGATTTTGGGTGACCTCTGTCACGACAGTCACATTTGAGATCTGAAAGAGAATTGCAACTTGAGAAGTCTGGAGGCAGAAAGGAAACTTGGAAACACAATAACTAGGAAGACCAAAGTAACAAGGTGGTGGAATCTTGTCTGTGCGCCTTTAGAGAGCTCATATTGGGAGGATTTTCCATATTCTTACTTTCACTGGTCCATTTTTGCTAGCCAGAGGGAAAACTTGCCTTTGGAATAATAAAAGGAGAGCTGTTGAGTAGGCCAGAAATAAGCAAGGGGAAATGTAAGCGAGTGAGAAGACCGGGTCAAGCAGACAGATATGCCTTGAGAAGGTTAAGAAAACATTGGCTTCTTTGCAGGCTGCACCTATTCTTAGCAAAATATGTGTTAGCAGGACCTGCTTTTAAAAAATAACATCATCTCATTGCTAGTTTGCTTGGTATGGACCAAACAAAAAGCCTATGACTCTTTGGAGAAATATGTTCTCAAGACAAGCAGCCAAATTCATGCCTGATCTAAGCTCTTGCAGTTTCCTGCTAACTCCATAACCTGCTCTTGCTTTATGCTCCCTTGGGGTTTTGCTTTGCTGTTTCTATCTCACATTTTTCCCAGTAGGCAGGAGTTTGAGACTCTTATTTCTTATGTCTCCTTCTTTAGAAATGTTGCTGCCTTCATTATATGCATTACTGAGAATTTCTGTTCTGCTTTGACTAAAACCAGATTAATATTGAAAACTATCTGCAGCAGCTCTTTCCAATGTACCTGTAGTAGTTCTAGCCCAGAATACTTCTGACTTGCGCTGAGTGCTGTGCAAATAGGTAAGAGAGGATACCTACATTAGAGAATTTGCAATGTAAATGTCAAAATCTGACAGATTGCATGACAACATGGGCTGTAAGAAGTAACAGAGGTCGCTTCTTAACTCACTATGCTGGCCAGTGGTAGAGTAAGTGTATTTTTAGTTAAGTGGAAAGTACACTGAAAGGCTGATGTAAAGTTTAGTGCTTCCTTCCTCAGAATAAGTCGTCTTCATGTAAATATTATCTGGTTATTAGTCTGTGTTGATTAGTTCATTAGCAAGGAAGATGAGCCACCTCCCTTTCACAGACCTTTCCTTGAGATCTGGGTTGCCTGTTCATTAGCTGGAAACTCTGCTCCCTCCTGGCCACCAATCTGAGCATCTCTCTGACTTGGGTAAGGGGCTGGTTATGGGCCAGATGATATGCTTGGAATGTGGTCCTTCTGTAGTCCCCTTACCACAATTAACCCCCTCTCTCTGACCAGGTACATGTTAGACCATGTAAAGAGCACGAAGATATATTCAGGAAGGGGAGGTTTGTGGGTTTTGGAGACTCTCTCACATCATGGGAGAATGTATATGGTTAGGGAGAGGGAGAATGGAGTCACAAAAGAGGGCTGGAAGCTGGTACAGTAGTTATTAGAAGACAAAGGTACATGTCAAGACATGATCTCTCATGAAGTATGAGTGTTGCTGCATCAGCACTGACTCATCCAAGTCTGTGACATGACCACGACACCAGTCCTAAGGTTGTGACCACCGGCTGTCCTCTTCAGTCCAATCTCCCTTCTCCAGTTCAGTGCTGGGGTGCCAGGGTGATTTCACAGTGCAGCTGTCACTGGAATTAAACATTGTTCTGTTTGCAAAATGTCTTCCCTCACTGCCATGCAGCTGTTTCGCATGTTTGATTTCCACTCTGGTTTTTCCACAAGCCAGAACACAGCAGCTTCACTGCTGGAAAGCAGGGGCAGGAGGGAGACGTGGGCTTTTTTTGTTGTTCTTTTATTGTTGCTGACAAAAGCTGATACAGAGCCTTTGCTGCTGGTGGAGAGAACAGAAAACCCCTCAATTAGTTACTCCTGTGCTTTTCTCCATATCTGTAATGTACACAGCCACTGCTCACCCTCCTGTGCCTTTTAGATCACTCCGCTGAGCTCGATTCTGCTGCAAGACCCCTAAAAACATTGGTTCTTGCACCAGCTGACCAGTTCAGAGGCTCACACCCTCAGCTAGGATTGCTCTTCCTGTAACAGGCTTGTTTGCTGTTTACCCACCTGTAGGAGGATTACTTTAAAGGCTTATACTCTGACATGAAGTGGCTGTTGTTAGGTATAAAGTTAGGCTGGGAGGCCCTGCCCTTCATCTTACTGGCATCACTAAATGAGGAGGTGAAGTGCAGAGATGTTTGTGCTGGAGGACAAGCAGGCCACAAGAGCAGACTTTATTAACCTTATACTTCACCAGCTTGTTCGTGTTGCTTTGGTTTGGAGCAAACACCTCTGTGTGGTGTTGTGGGGCAGGTACTGCAGTTCAGACTGGTACTATGTTGTTTTAGATATGTCCTTAAAATACTTCTGCTGGGATCTAAGATGTTTTTTACATTAGAGCAGTACACCTGCTGTCGTAGGGCTTGATTGTAGGTTTAGATGGTAACTCAGGACAAATTAATATCACAAGAAGTGTTATTGTTTAAGTTTTCTTTATTGACTTATTTATTTGCACAGCTCTTACCACAGACAGTCAAACTCTCTTGTTAATCCTTTGTGTTTTTACCCTCTTAAGAACCCTCGATACCCTTCAAGTTAAAACTGAAGGATCTTGAAGTGAGGGAGAAAGAATCTGCCACCTTCCAATGTGAAGTGCCCGTTCCTAGTACAGAGACGTCTTGGTTCAAGGAGGAAACCAAACTCCGGCAGAGCAAGAAATACAACATCGAAGAAGAGGGCACATATCGCCGCCTCACTGTCCAGGACATCACTACAGATGATGATGCTGTCTACATTTGTGAGATGAAGGAAGGGAGCAGGACCATCGCAGAATTGTCTGTCCAAGGTAAGAAAGGCTCTCGCCTACCAAGTGTGAGATTCACATGTGACACTCCAGACTTGACCTTAGGAACGGCATTCACCCTGTGCATGTGTGCAGTGAATGACAGCAGACTCCCTTGTGGTGCAAGAAGAGAGCCATGTGTGTTGGGTCAGTGGGTCCCTGGGTCTCCTGCCAGGGGTTTCTGGGACACAAGACAGATGGTTTTGCTGCAGAAGGCATGTCACCTGGTGGGAACCTGTGCTTAAAGGGGCTTTCTATAAGGCCTATAAACTTTAGCCTCACACTGTAGACTCCTTAGTATGATCCCAAGCATCAGACACATTCCCTGGCACTGTCTCACACACATCTTACCTGGTGTCTGGTGAACACAATAGTGAATCTTGTCCGAGAGCGGTGCTGACCACACTGGGAAGCTGGCTTACAAGCTGTGGTTGATGGTCTGATATGTGGTGCAGGCTGCTTCCAGGGATAGGGCAGCCACAGCTTCTCTGGGCAACCTGTGCCAGGGACTCACCATGCTCACAGGGAAGAACTTCTGCCTAATATCTGAATCTCCCATCTGTCAGTTCAAAGCCATTCCTCCTCATCCTATCCTTACCTGACCTTGTCTAAAGTACCTCTCTAGATTTTTTGTAGTTCCCCTTTGCCTCCTGTTGTATGAATTGGAGGCCTGTCAGCTACAGGATTACATTTGTCCTGCCTCATCTGAAGCCTGACTTTGCTCCCAGGGAAAGCAGAAGTTGGTCTTCACTGCTTATATTGGTGTGAGACAGCTGGGTGACATGCATCCTTGATCATATTCCTTTTTGTCATCATTGGTATCATTAGCAAACTATAAAGAGTGCCTATGGATGGAGGCAGAAGGGAAAATTTAGTCTGGAGATGTGGGAGAGTTCATGTAGGCATCTTTCTGTTCTGCCTTCTGTTAAGTCAAGACCAACCAAACACTGTCAGTGTGTTTGGCCCCAGTAGGACAGCTGGTATTTTTTACTTGTTTGTGCTATGGTGGCATGTTCCATTAAAAAGAGAGTGACTGAGCCAGGTGGAGCTCCCAGGAGGGAAAGGAGTCAGAGCCTTCCTGCGGGAGCCCTGTGCCTGCCAGGGGGGAGAAGATTTGAGAGAGCAGGGTGGGGTTTGGGAGAAAGCGAGAGCTTGGCATGGTGCAAAGGGCTGCGGGGATGGGGACACTGCTGAGGGCAGCAAGGAGCAGACATGTGAGCAGGAAATTGGGGTCTTGAATCCTGCTGATGAAATGTGTAATTGCTTCCTGAAGGAGTTTAGCGTTGCTTCTCATTAGATATCTTTAGGTGCTTTGCCTGAGCAAGGGCTCCTTTGTCTCGCAGGGACTATTACAGGGCTGGAGCTAGACACCATCTATCACTGTGTGTGGTATCCTGATGAAGAAGTCCAAGCTTTCTTGTGAATAGTCACAGGGAATAACTTTGAGGTTATTCCAGTAAGTGATAATCGTCATAGTCACTTGGAAAGGACACAAATAAGTGAAGTTCATTCCATGTCGATTTCTGGTTTAACTCCAAGAAGACTTCTCAGGGTTTTAGAGTATTTTCTTTTAATTCTGGTAGGCGATGTGTTTGCCATCTTGGTTTTCTAACTTACTGGTTAATCTGATGGAGGCAAAATCCCAAAGACAGATGAGACACCTGTCAAGTTTAAGACTGACCCACTTCAGCAATGTTTTAATTTGAATTCTCAGCATATGTGAGTAATGAAAGTTGTATCCCTGTCAAATCTGTTCTTGGCAAGGCCACGTACCTGGTGTTTACCCAACAGCAGACTCTGCGTGGTAGGCTAGAAACATGAGCGACTGTAGTCAAACAAGATGGCTTTTCTCTCTTTGAAGGCCAAAATGAGTCTTGGGGATTATCTGTTCTGTACAACTCAGAGCCTAGGAATTCATTCAGGGGTGTCTGCATAGTGTCTACAATGTTTGGATTAGGTGAGAGCTGTTTGACCAGTCCTGTTGCAGTCTGTTGCCAGAGACTTCAATATCTACTATTTGCTGATCATGATTACTTTCTTATTTAAAGGGAACATCATTAAGAAACTTCCTCGAAAGACTGCGGTCTTCTTAAATGATACAGCCATCTTCTGTGTGGAGCTGGACAATGATTGCCAGAATATCCGATGGCTGAAAAATAAAGAAGAAGTGAAATCCAGTGATCGAATCTCCATCACATGCTCTGGCAAGCAGCATACCATGATCATCCGAGAGTGTAAAATGGAAGATGCTGGTGAAATTGTCTTCCTGGCTGATGAAAGCAGGACTTCTACCCAGTTCACTGTGACCAGTAAGCTTCGCTTTTATTTGGCCTTGGTGTTGTGCTTTCCCCAGCAGACAGGTATTCCCGTAGTAGTACTGTTGTTTCAGGTATTGCCATGGTGAGTTTGTTGTCCAAAGACAGCAGAAGGTTTGATGTCTGCTGCATAAAGCCAACAGCCTGATCATGAATGTTATGAGACGCTATGGAGAGATCAAAACAGATAGAGTCCTGAGGAAAGAGCATGTCACAAACATGTACCATCCCTGCATCATTCTTATTTCATGCTGGAATGAACATAAAATGATAACAGAGTAAAGCATGGGGTAACAGACACGTCTTCTCCCCACCAGGAGGTGCTTAAAAAACTCCATGTGTAAGTTGCGCATATTCCAGTTGCTTTACTTCATTGTATGCAGAGCACTGCGAGTGCTCCATCTACATGCTGTCATTTTCCAAAATCATTAGTTTCTTTGAGGAGCGTTTATCAATTCTTGCTATTGGGATAATACCTTTTCTAGCAAATAGGGCCCACTTATCTCTTCATCTCTCTTCGCTGAGGATTTGGAGGGGAGAGTCAGCCAACATTCAATTCCTCCCCCAGGTTTTGAGTCAACAGAAACAAGAGGGTAGCTTGCAGGTGTGCTAGATCTTACAGGAAAGTAGATAGGTGCCCTGAGCATTTTTGTCAGAATATGAAGTTTATTACTAGTCTAGCAAGGAAAAACATTTATGAAACAACATCTACACACATGCAGATTAAGCATTTTGGGTAGGCAAACGTCCACTGAACTTGAAACATTGAAGCATCTTGCTTTCATTTTAGCTTCATGAAGTTTTTATTAAAGTTTTATATGTATATATATATACACACAAAACATATAAACCAAACCAAAACTGCAAGAAAAAGGGGAAATGCTGCTTCCTGAAAATGTAGTTTCCTTCCTTTTGTGGAGACCAGCAAAGCTATATCCTCTCTCATCCTCTCTTTAACGTGACAAAGTTGGGAAGACCCTGTGAATTGGTGGTAACTATGATGAAAGAAGGAGTCTTTGTCCTGTTTAGCTTTATTGAATGTTATTATATTACATACAAGCTAGAGAATTCCTTCATCTGGCACACCTGACCTGAGTAGGTGCAATTTAGTTGAGATCAGATCTGAAATGAAGTTTCTGTTAAGTTGGCTAATTTTATTAACTTTATTTTTATGGTGCTGCATTTCCCAGACAGAAGCTACTTCATTTTAAGATGGAGAACTACATGTGCTTTCTGGCTCTGCTCAAGTTCCTATTTGCATGTGAACAATTCATCTATTGTAGTCACTATTTGGGAAGAATAATACTTATTTTCTCCTACTACCACCTCCAAACTGCAGTTAGTCAGTGGTAAAAAGAAATATTTAATTAAAGGTTTATGTCTGCTGTGTTATCCAAATTGGATGTGCCATTCTGATCCTATTGAGCTAAAAAGAGAAAAAAAATGAGATTGAGTGTCACATTTAGCATTGTGGCAGTTTTAAGGTGTTTAGAAAGCTGTAATGTCCAACCAAGCAGTTATTAATTAGGAATGACAAAGTTCAGTTTGATTTTGGATTCTGCTGTTTAAGCTATGAAGTTCCTTATTGATTCATGGAATGGAAAGAGGTAGGAAGCTGTCTTCTCACAAACAGATTTATCTCAAAAAAAATTACATCACCTTTCTCATGGTAAGGTCAAGATATCTGATTCCAGGGTCTTGTTTTCAGCTTAATGCGACACTAATAGGACCTTTGGCATCTAGCTGTGACCAACAGTAACTGACAGCCTGGTAACTGTGCACACCAAAACACTTATGTGACTATTTATGTAATGAAATTAAAGTGTATCGCATTGAGATTTCCTATTTTTACACTTCATGCATACTTGATTGATTAGCTGCTTGAAGACATCTGTATGCTACGTTCACATGTTTTTTCAAGTAGCTGGACAAGATTGCTGTTGGCTGTTCTAATATAATTTATCAGGCAATAAATGTTTATATATTGCTTGCTCAGTTGCATTGTTACTATGCCCATTTTAAAGATGGGTAAACTGAGGCAGAGAGAATATCAGTTGTCTCCGAGTTCAGTTTTTAACGTAGGCTCATCATACAAGCTCCCTCTGTAGTCATGAATACCTGAGTATCTGTAATGTGCAGTTTGTTTCAGCCACCTTGTACACCTTCTTTAAGTTGCGATGAATTGCTCCTGAGCATGCTGTTCTTTGTGAGATTGCAGCTGACGTCTGGTTGAACGCCTTAAACTGGACACCTTTCAGATAGCCAGAATTAAATGAAATGAATCCTTTATCACGTCAGTAGATGTGTAACTAGAGCGTATCAGATAATTCCTGGCCTCTTGACTATATCAGTGGCAGCACTCAGTGAATAACCCTCATGGGACTTGAGCCTCCGCTAAAGGGTTCAGGAGGAATGAGAGGTTGAGCATAAATCTTCATTTTGCAAATACCTGCAGATACATTTGTGACCTCAGGTACCATAAAACAGCCACATCTCCTCAACTGTAAGGTGTTGCAGTGGAGGCACAACTTTATGTAATTTGTTTTTAAAGTTAATTCCTCAGTGCCCAAACTTGACTCTGCATAAATTACTAAACCAGAGATCCCCAGTGATGGCTATCACTCTTAGGAGGCAAAGTTACAACACACCTTCTAAGGGGGGATAACATAAAATTCAGAAGCAGGACAGAGAACAGATAACCAGATGAATGTGGCCAGAGAGAACTCTCAAGCCTGTGTAACAAGCAACTGAGGTCTCCATAACCCTAAACCCCATGCACTGCTTATTCACATCTGTTTATCTTTCATCTCTGAAATATCCCAGTTGTTTAGCTGCTCTGTGTTGAAACCTGTTGAGCATCTAGGCTGAAATGTTTTAGTATATGGTTGGAACAGGTACTCAAGAAAAAATGGCACAGGCTGCTTTCATGGAGTGGATTCCCACTGCTGCACAGGATGCCACAGCTGTGTGCAAAGCATGGCAAAATATTGCCACGCTCTTCCTGGATGCAGTGGTGTCTTGCCTTGCACTGGCTCTCACAGGCACATCTACATTCCTGACTTTTGGGCATGTGTAAAGTTGAAATTCTGACAGAAGATAAATACCAACAGCCTTAGAATATTAGTGCCACTATCCCTGTGCAACGATGTCTAGTAAGCACGGCAAAACTGTGTCACCTTGCCAGTGTAATTCCACTGAGGTGTTTTAATTCTATTTCTTTTAGTTCAAATTCATACCAAGGAGGTGGACTAGGAATTAGGCGTGCAGAATTTTGAACAGCTTCTATGTGGTTTTACCCATCCTCTGAGTGACAATAACCAGCTGAGTATTAGCCCAGGAGCTGTGCAGGAAGCAGTGTGGGTCTGTGTCTAGCGCTGGACATTTTAGCCTATGAATTGTTCATTGTAGATGCTTTGTGCAGACAGTTATAATATTGTGTGGAAATCATGTATGTTTAGCTGTAGAAGTAGGGCTGTTGTGTGTCTTTGTGTCATGTAGCCTAAATGCATCTTTGAACCATTCTGTTCCTTTTCCATCTCACATCAGTGTTTTTTGGAGGTTTATTAAGCAAGAATAACTTTTAGTCCAGTGTAAGCCTTTTTGGTGAGGCACAGTGGCTTTTCCATTCTGACATAAACTTCTTGCTCTGTTTTAACTTGTGCAGCTCCCAAAAAACCTCCCACTCAGCCCCCGTCTGACCCTGTGGTGAAAAATAAAACAGAAACCTCAGTGACGCTAGCGTGGTCCCCTCCGAAGATGGACCGACCCATTCCAGTTGACGGCTACATCGTGGAATGCAAGAAACTAAGTGGCTTAACCTGGGTGATGTGCCATGAGTCTCATGTCACTGTCTCAGAGTATACTGTAAGCAACCTGTTGGAAGAGGCTGACTATCAGTTCAGAGTGTCTGCAGTCAATGCCTATGGACAGGGCCCCTACCTGGAGTTCCCAGGGAGCATGCACCTTGGTGAGCATAAAACCATTATAGAATCACAGAATGGTTTGGGTTGGAAGGGACCTTAAAAAACTCATCCTGTTCCAACACCCTGCCACGAGCAGGGACACCTTCCACTAGACCAGGTTGCTCCAAGCCCTGTCCAAACTGGCCTTGAGCATTGCCAGGGATAGGACAGCCACAGCTTCTTCGAGCAACCTGTACCAGGACCTCACCACCCTTACAGGGAAGAACTTCCTCAGATCTCATCTGAATCTCCCCTCTGTCAGTTTAAACCCATTCCCCCTTGTCCTGTCCCTACCTGCCCCTGTAAAACGTCCCTCTCCAGCTTTCTTGTTGGCCCCTTTAGGCGCTGGAAGCTGCGTTAAGGTATTCTCAGAGCCTTCTCTTCTCCATATGATCACTGTGTGCAACAGGATTGCTTCTTTCTTTGGTTCATTGCACTAGACAATATCTGCACAGACTTTGCACAGATGTTGTGTCTTGTTATTGACATCCTTTTCCCTACCTGTCTGAGCATGCCTGTGTTTTCCTAGAATAGCTAGAAGTGACTAGTAGGATGAGTGGCCTCCTTAGGCTCTTTCTGTAAACTAAGAATAATAGTGGTTGTATAAATAGCATACTTGTTGGGAACTGATGTGTTTCAGGCTTGTTATGCCTTTAAATATCTTAGGGAGAAATAAGTAATATATGCCTGTTCTTTCCCTGCAGAAACTAGCCTTACCTTACCAGAGGTCAGCTACTTGCAGTTGTAGAAATCAAATCCTGTTGACCAACTGTGTATTGCCTTCAGTGCATAGAAACAGTCTAAGACTATGCAACTTTATTCTCGTGTCTTGTTTACACCGGGAACTTGTGTCCTTTGGCCTCAGAGATATGTGTTGTTCTTCCCTAGAACCAGTTCCAGCTGTGAAAACTCCCCTGACAGCTGCTGAAGTTGTACCGGGAGGAGATGCCGTGTTTACTCTTGACCTTACAACAACATGTTCTGGTACTTGGTACCTTAATGGTAAAGTCTTACAGGAAAGTGAGACCTACGTCATTAAGAGAACCCAAACTACTCACACCTTAATCATAAAAAATGTTACTAAGAATGACGATGGAGCAGAAGTGAAATTTGTCGCCAATAACATTAACACCAGCACCAAGATGAGAGTGAAAGGTATGTATTTTCATCAATTGTCCTTATTTCTTCCTGCGAAAGGGCATTTTCTGTGACCTGATGATTGCGGCTGGGGCAGAGGCTTTCCCAGATGCCTGGTCTGTATGATGTGTCTGAAATTGCATCCTGTGAATTAGCGTGGGTCATAGTATGCACCTCGATAGTACTGAGTTCAGAATGAGTCAATCTAGCCAGCTGGTTTGTACCTGAACTAAACTGCCTAACATCAGCTCATGGGTTTCTGTAGTTTGCAGCCATCAGTCAGTGCATTCTGTCACCAGATCTACCACTGAGTCACCTTAAGCCAGTAATTTCAGCTCCAGGTTTGGCAAGGCTTTCTGACTGTAGTAAAGTCTTTCAAAAGTAAAGCAGTATTGATTACTAACAGATTTCTTTTTCCTTGGAGGTTTTTTAGTCTGCCATAGATGTGTGTGATGTATAAGTTGGTATAATGTAACTTGACTTAGCATTGAGAGTTGGGTGCTTCAGCTGTCCTCTATGAAATGACGATAACATCTGTATGTAGCTACATTTCATGGCAAAAGGTAGTGAATAGACATTCCTTGTGGAAGGACTTGTTTGACTTTGTGTGAAAATCCCTGCAGAAACATGTTTACAGTATTATTATTCAGCAGAAAGGTGTGTGGTTTTTTCTCTTAATGACTCTGGCAATAAAACCAGATCAAATATCCTGAACTGGAAAACAATTCTCAGTATTGACATGGATGTGAGGGCAGGAACAGGACCTAATGCTTTTTCAGAGATACGGCAGTCCACAGCAGGCTTGTATCAATCAGGGATGTGTTATCTCAAACCAACTTGAAATAACAAAGCCTTTTTTCCTGACAGCTGCTGCGGTGAGATTTGCCAACAAGAGCAGAGACGTAGAAAAAGTCTCTGCTCGGCTGCAGGAGGAAGCCAAACTTCAGGCTGAGCTTTCAGACGCAGGCGCTACTGTGAAGTGGATGAAGGATGGCAAAGAGCTTAAGGCCAGTGAAAAATACGAACTCCAGACTGTGGGGAAGAAGCGCATCCTGAAAATTCGCAACACTGCAGCAGAGGATGTTGGAGTTTACGAGTGTATCTGTGAAGGGGACAAAATGCTTTATCGGCTTTCAGTGGAAGGTATGTGACTGTCTGGGCTGCTTTGCCTTAATGACCTGTTCCTGCCCTAGGCTGATAGTCATCGAGGGATGGAAAGGAAATGATCAACAAGTAGTGCTGGGAGTTGTGATAACTCCCTTGGACATCTAGCCTTGACAGTGTCTGTCATCCCAGAGTGGAACTTGGGAGTGAATACAGGGTCTCATACTGTCTCAGTGGTAAGAGCTGTGTGTTCACAAAAATTGGTGTCTTGATACTCCATGTGCACTTGGAGTCACTTCTTGAGATTGAGTGCTGGGTAGTGAAAAGGTGCTCTTGTGGTGAAGAAATTCAGCTGGAGGGGTAGGACATACAGGATGCCATGCCTGCCCTACACTTGCTACGTGATATCAGATAGGTCACTAAAGAGCTATTTCAGCTCTGATTAAAGTTCTGATGGACCAAGATCATCTTGGCATTGTGGGACTTTTTTGTTTGTTTGTTTGGTTGGTTTTTTTGTCATTTGTGTGATTTTTGTCTGTTTGGTTTTGTGGTAAATACTTCTCCAGACTTAGATGAGATCTGAGGAAGAAGTTCTTCCCTATGAGGGTGTTGAGGCGCTGGCACAGGTTGCCCAGAGAAGCTGTAGGTGCCCCCACCTGGTAGAAGTGTTCAAGGCCAGGCTGGATAGGGCTTGGAGCAACCTGGTCTAGTGGAAGGTGTCCCTGCCCATGGCAGGAGTTGGAACTGGATGAGCTTTAAAGTCCCTTCCAATCCAAACAATTCAAGAATTCTATGATTGTTATATGCAAGGTGTTCAGATGGAAGGCTGTATAGAGTAAATAGCAAAATATAGTTTTCTTTTAATGTTTCCTGCTTGTTAGATTTGAACCAGTGCTGTTTTTGCAGCTGCCCTGTTGTTCAGTTGGTTTTGCTTTCATGGCAATCCCTTCCATCCAGGTTGCCTGCTATTTATCCCATAGGCACTTCACTCCCAGAGCAAAACATGGAGTTTTGAACCTTTTTGCCCTGAAACCACAGCATTAAGCTTCCCTCTTACAAGCCTTCCCATCTGTGCAAGCTTTTATGAACTAGTTCATACGAGCTTTGTCTGCCTTGAATGGGATCAAATTTTGGCTGAAAAGCACGAGTGTATCTTTAGACCCTTCCTCATGGGTATCATCTGGATATTGGCTGAGGTCCGCAGTGTACAACCTGACTTCAGGTTAGTCTAGCCTGTTGTCAGACATCATTTGGGGGTGAGTTCTGTAGCGATTTTGCTTTGAATTGGCAAGTTCACTTTGGAAAGCCTTTTGATTTCTGTGTTCCATACCATACCTCACCCTCTTCCCAGCAATAATCACACTTTATATACTGAGTAAGCATGAGGTGCTTCACCATTGCATTCTGCTGGCTTCTCGCTCTCCTTGGTCTCTGTGGAAACTACAAAGCCCTCGAGCAATCTGTGTGTTTTACATTTGACAAATTACTTGGTTATTATCAAAAAGCAAACTCAAAAGAGCTGAAAAAAATAATTAAAAAGTGTGACTAAATCTGTGGAAGAAGTGCTGTCTGCACTTGGCAGCTACTCTTCATTTTGGGTTTCTTCTCACTCTTTCTGCCTCTTTAGCATTATTTTTCATGCTGGGAAGTCTACCCGCAGATTTAATTGAATTAGTGGATGGATATTTCCATGCAGTTTTCACTGTAATGTGACCATAAAATGAGTAATCAATTATATAAATTATTATATTATTATTGCATAATATATATTATTATTATATAATATATATTATTATTATTAAATAAAAAAAATATTATTTAAAAATCTGTGTTGACAAGCTGTAACTTAAACAACTGCTGTTTGTAGCTTGATTCCTGGAGAATCAGCTTTGATACTTCTCATCCTTGCAAGATGAGGCTCACAAAGGCTGTTCCACTATTTTGCATTTCAGCATTGCCACCTTTTTATCTGTTCCTCCTGTAAATCAGACACAGGTAGCTGGTGAATCATTTGATGAGCAGGTCAGCTGTGTCTGGCTCGTGAGCATCATGTGGCTGCCGAGAGGCCACAGTGCCAAGCCATGGCCAGAGGTGTGTCCCTCCTTGGGCCTCCTGCCCAAATGAGCCTTGCTAGAACATGCACTTGCCATTTATTACTGCGGTCCCACCACTGCCATGAGGCTTCACGTGCCAGGCATCTCCCAACACATGACCTTCTGCATTAAAACAAGACATCTGAGAAGGTCCATTCAGGCTGCTCTGGCTGTATTTTTCACTCTATTTTTCTGAGGAAGTGAAAGGTGTATAAATGAACTTTTCACCGTCTTCTTCATCCCCAAAGTTTTAACCTGCAGGCTAAGTTACAGTAATGCTAATGGAGCAGTACTCTACTCTGCATTTGTCAGTGCACATCTGGAATACTGTGTTCAGTTTTGGTCCTCCCTATGCAAAAAAGATTTGGACAGGCTGGATAGGGTCAATAGAAGACGCACAAAGATGATCCAAGGACTGGGCAGCCATATGAGGAAAGACCAAGAGAACTGGGTTTGTTCAGCCTATGGAAAAGAAGGCTCCGGAGAAGCCTTATCACTACATTCCTGTGTTTAAAAGGTGGCTACAAAGAAGATGGAGACTCACTTTTTAAAAGGAGTCACATGGAAAAACTGTTTTTAGCTAGGATATTAGTGGGTTTTTGAATCTGTTCTTCGAGGCAATTGGTGGCTTAATTATTTAGCTACATGTTAGCATGGTGCCAAATTTATTGTTTACCTTTGCTCCAGTTAATTTTCAGGAGGAAATTTCTTTTCATTTCAGCCCTATGTGATATCTGTATAGATTTTTAATTTAATATATCTAGATTACATTTTAACTTCTTTTAGAGTCAGTTTCTTTTCCAGGTGGTTACAATACAATGATTGAATAAACTTCATTGCTTTCCTTCTAGTTTGCTTGTTTCACTTCTTTCCTCTTCTTTCAGATACTTTCTTTAAGCCTTTTTGCTTAGGGCTTCATTGCCCCTTCACACAACCTCTAGTTGTCTATGTGCTCTGGTTTTTGGACATGCGCTAATCAGATATATGGTTTATAAAGGCTGCTTTGAATTAGAATCTAGTAATTGGATCCATAATTAAACATGCACATTTGGTCTATTTGGTCTAGCACATTTGTAATATTAATTACAAGTTAATACCTAATGTATATGTAAGTGTATGTATTTGCTAATGTCCTCCCCCAATTATTTACCAGCACTATGCATCTATATTTTGTTTTAGCACTTGCAAAATTCATAAACAAAGAGAAAAGTGGAGGAGTTATCAGGGCCATCACCGGAAAACAGGCTGAATTTGTTTCTGAGACCTCTGAGGCCAACGTCATGGTTAAGTGGTACAAAAATGGCAAAGAAATCACAGCCAGCAAGAAATTCACTGTGGAAGATAAAGGAAAACTGCATAAGCTCGTGGCATCAGCCGTGACGAAAGAAGATGAAGGAACATACACATGCAAAATTGGAGATGACACTATTACTTTTGATTTAAAAGTCTCAGGTAAGTCTTTGATGCAAGTATGGGGTCCGAGTCTATGTTAGTAACTCAGGACTTTGTTCATTATACTTGTCTTACCTTGTAAATTGCCAGATTTTGGGGCCAAGATTGCACAGCTCTATTTCAGAGGCTGACCCTTAGTGTGGTCCTCATGCAAATTCATAATATGAGCACATAATATAACAATGCTGTTATGTATTCAAGCCAGCATAAGCTTTTACTATGTCAGGAGTCATGACTTAAACACTACGCTGGTTGAACAGGCTGAAAGCCACATTTGGCCTTTATTCTTTTAGCTCAACATGTATATCAACTTTGAACCTCCTGCCTGAGGTAGTCAAAAATCTTGCTGTAAAAGTGCTCTTTTGACAAGTTTAACTCTTGATTCTGAGAGTTAAGTGTCTCCAGCTGTTCTCAAAGGACACTGTGATCTCTGAGACCATCTCCCTGTGGTACTGTAAGTGAAGCTGGTAGTTCATGGCACTTGCCCATCAGCATGAAGCACGTGTTAAAGCATGTGGCTGTCAGGTTCATGCCTAGGGAGAAATGTTTGTTACTGATGCGTTCCAGTCCAGGATGGAGCCAGAGTATCAAATGACAGAAGAATTTATCTGTGAAATTCTATATCTGAGAAATTCAACTGATTCAATTTGCATAGCCTGATGAGAACGTTTCTTCTAAAAGTGGGTTAATGTCTGGAGCCTCAGGTGTTCACTCTGCATCTCATTTCCAGTTCTCTTTGGTTGAGAATCCAACATTATGCAATTTCACTTTGAGTGTAATTCATCGTCCCTGACTTTACCCATTGAAGAACTGATCTAAAAGAGCCAACCAGTCTGAAGTGAGCCCCCAAAGAGGAATTTATGTAATCTAATCCATACTGTCTGATGAGAGCTATCTAAGATAGATTTAAAACGCATTCTGGACCTGCCTTTCTCTGAACATCAAGCACAGAGAAAGCCTGCATGATTACCTGAGACTGGATACCTAACTTTGTGATGACCATGTGCAGGTTAGGTGAATCTCACCTATGATAAAACATTACACGGCTCAGGCAAAGAAAACTGGTACCTGCTGAATCACTGTGTGCCCCCAATAACTTTCTGATGAACAAGGATTAAGTTACAACCTGTCAACAAAACCTTAGCTAGGGCAACTTCCACCTTGTTTCACACATCACCATAAACATTTTCAAGAGATAAGAAGCAACGCTGCACAGTCAGGGGATGGTCTTAGTGCAGGGAAGTAATCTGTCTTTATGGGGATGAGTTACCCCAATAACCTTGTGCAGCAGGATTCTGGAGAGACTATCCTTCTTTGGTCTTCTAATTTTTTGAAAGAATAGATTATTTCTAACACTGACTATTTTTAATGAGATATTTGTTCTCTGATGCCATAGATGTGCCTGGCATGGGTGTAGCATAGCAGTTGTCCTTGGGATACTCAGTGACTGAAAGCAACAGTTGCTGCGAAAAAGAAATGCAATGCTAAGCTAAGGCTGATTGTAGCTGACAGCCATTAGCTTGCTCTTCAGGCAAGGGCTGCCTTGATGGAATGAAGGGTGTGAAAAACCTGACGTGCTCATCAAATACTGCTCATTAGCTTAGGGGGCAGGGTGTGTTGAATATGTTTGCTCACATTTTACATGCAAGGTGCCTGTCTCCACTTAGTTACCTTTTCTTTTATCTCTAAGAATATGCTTGCAAAAAACCTGAATTGATAAAAATGCTGTATTGTTGCTGCATACATGGTGCACACTGTGTGTATGCACAGCTCATATGTGTGGCCACCAGTATGTGCAGTCAGCAAAGCCTGAGCTGAGGTATCAAAGCAAGAACCTCTTCCACTTGAGCTATATGAGCTGTGAGCAATTGTGAGTTCTCTGCTGTGAAGACCAGTTTCAGCAGAAAGACATGGCGCTGTTGGCTCATATATTAACTTATTCCTCTGACGTTGGAGAACATCATGTCTATGAGATTATCCCATGTGTGCCCTGATCCAGGCTGGGGAAGAATTAGTTCAGTGGCACTGATATTGTGGACATGGTGCTGCAGGAATGGGCTCAGAAACATTTAAAGGCTCCTCATCACTTCTGACACTGCTATACCTCAGAAGGGACTTTTCTGACTCATCAACACCGTTTATTGCCATAGCTGTTAACACCCTGTCTTAGTTATGTTGCAATAGGTTCATGCACATGTATGTACATTTATACCTCCAGAGGTGAACCCTGGATCACCCAAGTGGGACCAGCAATGAAATAATGACCAGTAGTTACTGTATCTTCACTTTGGGCTGATAGGCCTGAGTCCAGCTTTCTCTTTTTCTTTCCAGATGAAGCTGTTAATTTTGTCAACAAGCCCAAAACAACCCCAGAAATATCAGTCAATTCTTCTGACAACCTTGAGCTGGTGTGTGAGGTGTCCTCTGCGAGTGGAGCCGTGGTATGGAAGAAGGATCAAAGGGAGGTGAAGCAGGACCAGAGGACAACAATCGTCTCCCAGGGGACACACCGCAAGCTCATCATCAAGAAAGTGACACAGCAAGACCAAGGGACCTACACCTGTGAAACAAAGGATGACAAAACAACATTCCAAGTCAAAGTCAGAGGTGAGAAAATGATAGAAATACCAAGGATAAATGAGTATTCATTAGGGTAGTATCTTACAATCAGAGGATGATCTCACAACCTCTTTGTGATGAAATATTTCAGCTGTAGAACTTGATTTTTAGGCCAACTGTCATATCAACATTTTATACACACACTTTTGCACCCATGACTAGTTGTAACCACAAAAAAAAATGTGGCAAGAATGATAACTTTTGCACCTCTCACAATTAGCTGGTGTGTCTGCAGAAAACCTGCAGGATCTCAGTGTAAGGACATAACAGAAGTCCAGGGAAAGAGATGTTTGAAGAGCTCTGTTTGGATGGAGAATGAATTCGAGTGACTCAAATAGGCAGAAAAAGACCAATGGTTCCTGCATATAAGGATATGAGAGCTGTTGTGTTCTAATTCACTGAAAGCTTGGAGAGACAGAGGAAGAGAGAAAGAGAGAAAATGGAGGAGGATTCAGGCACTGTGTGTTGGTGCTGGAAGTCCTAGGTTCAAACCTGTGCTCAAGCAGAGGTTTTTAACTTTACCCCAGAATTCCTATACACCTATTCTCTTCTATCAGCAAAATAGAGATGAAGGTGCTTTCTGTTCTTGATCAGCCATCGTGATACTACCTGTCAGGACAAGTATAGTGAAATACAGGGAACGTGACTGAGCACTGAGAAGACAACTGCAAAAAGCTATGTGTGGCTATTGTGGCTTTCTTACAGAGACGGAAGACGTGTTTACAAACAAGGACAAGGTACAAAAAGAGGTGAAAGCTGCGCTATCAGAAAACGCCACGCTGAGCTGTGAGGTGGCTCAGGAGAAGACCGATGTGAAATGGTACAAGGAGGGCAAACTGATCACCTCCAGCAAGAAATTCAAGGTGGAGTCGGAGGGCAAATGCCGTCGGCTGGTGGTGGGTCAGCTGGAGAAGAAAGATGCTGGGGAGTA
>WYDI02015532.1:0-81173 GCA_009867235.2 Psittacus erithacus
AGGGTGCCCAGAGAAGCTGTGGCTGCCCCATCCCTGGCAGTGTTCAAGGCCAGGTTGGACACAAGGGCTTGGAGCAATCTGCTCCAGTGGAAGGTGTCCCTGCCCGTGGCAGGGGTTGGAACTGGATGAGCTTTAAAGTCCTTTCCAATCCAAACCACCCCATGGCATCATAAAAACGTATTTAGTAGTTGGCATCCCTTCTGCAGGAGTAGCTCTAGTGCTAGAGCATATACCTGGATTTACAGCGGCTTCAGATGAGATACTGGGGTCACTTTTATTAGCAGTCAGAAATCTAATGCTCAGGAAAGAAGCAATAAACATGTTTGTTCTGTATCCGTTTCCGTGGATATGTCAGTTAGTTTTAAACTAATCGTCACATATGATAGAAGAAGCTCCACCAGACGCAGTCACTGTTGTGACTTCAGTGCGGACATACGTGTTATTCCTCTTTAGCACCAACAGATCCACGTCTCATTTTGCAATGGGAAACACTGGTTATCTCCATGGGGAGCCGCCAGCGAATTCACACCCACCTTTGGCCTCAAGCCCTCCGAGTTAAAGCTGGAGGAGGAACAGGATGAACCCCAGCACGCGTTACCCGCTCCCCTGCGCTCCCGCCGCAGTTTGAAGCGCTCTCCTTCCGCCCCGGCAGCGATCTCTGTGCCAGCAGCGGTCGGTGGAGCCCCGGCAGGAGCTCCCGGCTCTGAGGGGACGCCAGAGCGCACCAATGGCCGCGGCGGCCGAGTGCCGCTTGAGCGGGAAACGTCGCGTCCGGGGTGGGGGCGCCACCGCGCTCCTTTACCTCAGCGTCCCGGCCCGAGTTCGGGTCCGGGTCCGATCCCGGTACCGGGCTCCGGCTCCGGCTCCGGCCCTCCCTCCCACTGTGCATCTTCGTGTAACTCCCCTCTGCCCTGGCAGGAGCGGAACCAGAGCAGCCCTGGAGGTGGGGATGCTGACACAGGGGGCGAGGGTACTGTGCCAGCCGGCCGGTGATGCTGAGCTATCCTAATCAGATCCCACGGAGGGGCACATCCTAAGTCCTCCTCACATACCTGCTACCGCCACTACCCACAAAGTCAGGTGTTGGTATTTAAGGCAATCACACCCCCCATCACTGTTCTGAAGTTCAGGCTGCGACTATACTGAAGGAAGCTCAATTTTGTGCCTTTAAAGTAAGTTTTGGGTAGTGTTTTGTGATTAGGTTGGGAGGTAAGGAAATAGTTGATACGGGCTTGAGGGAACCTATCTTCTGTCTTTGAGAGGTTAACTCAATTTTAGAATTGCAATTAAAAACCCATGATTTTCTTAATGTATATTATGCTTTAGCTTTTGATTTAGTTTTTCTTATAGGTTTCATACACTGTTTTTTTCTTGTATTGTTATTTTGTGGGGGACTGGTCAACCATGAGCTCATTTTGCTGTCGTTTTTTGCTCACAGAATAACAGTTGAGATTTGAACACTGAGGCAGTGTCAAGTAACTGAAGGCAATGAGGAGTTCTGGGAAGCTTTGCTTGCATTTTACAGCCTAATTCCATCTTGAGACTTTTATAAGGAGTAGTCAGTGAAGCTTCCCATTGTTTGGAGCAAGGAAACATTGTTTACTAATGATATTTACAAACAGTGATGAAATACAGGATGAAACAGGAGAATTGATGCTCTGGTGCAAAATACGTATTATCTTGGGCTGAAGTGTCAGCTGAGGGTTTATTTGGCTAGCAGGCAATGCCACATTGAAAGGATTGAGATAGTAGAAGTAGCACAAGTGTTATTTGTTGTCTTAATCAATGTTTCTTGTAAGTAGTATCTTAAGTTTGTGAGGCACTGGGCTAGCTTGACAATTCAATGCTGCATGAGCATCTTTAGTAATGCTTTGCAACATCCCTGTGCTTTAGTTAAGTCTTACGTATGTTAATTCAAAGCACCTAAGTATTTCTATTCCTGGTATATAGTTAATAGTATTTGTCTGAAGGAACTGCACTAACACTGAAGTGGCAGCAAGCAGAATGAATTGATGGGTTTTAAATTGTGGTAACAATTTAATTTTGTTAATAAAAGTTGCTAGGTTTGGAATTGTTGTAGCATCAAAAGTGAAAGTCAATTTCACATCTAACTGGATAGTAATAATATGCCTGAAGAGGTTATGTTTGTGCAAGTTACGTATACTCTTCACATGGAAGCATCTTTTACTTGAGCAATAACAGTTTTTTATCTCAAGGGAACTACTGACTTCAGTGGAACTGTTGGTTTTGAAAGTAGCTGCTGTCAGCTGTGCAAGGCCCTTAATATGTTAAAAGAACACTAGTAGATAAGAATTCTTTAACTTTATGGCCTATGATAACTTTTTGCTATTGATCTTACCTTGTACACTTCTTTCTAACAGTGCTCAATAAGTACAAGATAAAAATATCTTTTATGACTTTGAGACAAGCCCATCTGATTTTTGCATCTGAGGAGATGCCACATAGGAAAAGTCTTTTATTATGTAGCCCTTTGGGTGTAATGGAGAAAAAGTTGGGAGATACTTTGTTGGTTTTGGCCAGCCAGGTTTGCTTTGTTTATGTAGTTTTAATTGAATTAGAATGGAAGGAATTTATTTACTAACAACACAGAATTAATAGGCAATTAGTAAATTATACATGAAGTATTTCCAGAAGTATCTCAGCCAGTTTTTTTGAGGAGGCATTTCTTTGATTGTCATGAGTTTGAGGACTTGAAGACAGTATTACATAAAATTGTGAGCACTGGAAATATATTTTATAGATATATATACATGGTAGAATTTTGTCTTTAAAGACCATTTGAACAATGAAACTTCATGAAAAAATGGTTGACCAACATATAGTGAGGGCATCAGTTTGAAGTATACTGCTTTTCACAGCAGAGAGGGGAAACATGTTTGCCTGTGAAAGCCCTGCTCTTCCCCAAAACATTGTACTCATGTTGAATAGCTAATAATTGAGTATCAAATGCCATTTTCTTAGTGACTCTTGATTTATTTTTGTACTGTTTCAGTGTTGTACCCTATTAATAGCATGAAAGTCTACTCTCTTTGTGAAACATGTTTCTGACAATAGAATATATTTGGTGTAGTACCTACTTTCCTTAGAATAATCTGTCCTTTGTAATCTAAGCTCTTGCAGTTCAGTCTCTGCTTTTCAATAGATGTTGTCCCACAGGTGCTGAGATGATCCTCTTGGTCCACTGCCTTCTGATCTTGGGTTCTTTATAATACAGAATGTGGCATGTGCCTTAATTTTTAAGTTATATTGTTGCTCAGAAAATTAAAGTACAAACCAATGTAAACCTGTTTGTGTATTTTCCACTTTCAAAATCTATTTGTTGAATAATAACAATCTGCAATTAACAAATATTAACCTTGGGTAACTTGACTGGTTTTAGCTGAGTACCCTTCTTTGTTCTGATACCATAATAAATTAATCAAAATACATGTCTGATCATCATCAGTGTTTTTATTATGAAGATGTGTTTGCTTGTTTAGTACAAGCAACATGCTCTATCAGACATGGTTCCCCATCTCAACGGGCATGTTGGAGGCAGGGGAGTAGTATTACTTCAGTTCCTTTGTGTTGATTCTTCCAAAAACAATCCTTCCTGTATTAATTTCATCTTCCCACTTTCACGTGTACTGTAATCATGGAAAAGTACTTTCCAGCCAGAAATTACTAAATACTACTGCAGGTGCAGAAAACCCACCCCAGATACTATTCCAACTAGTAGGTGAGAAGCCAGAAATGCTGTTGTGTGACTTGATTAGACACAGTTATCTGCCAAAATACATACATACCATTCATAGACTTTCAAAAGCCTTCAGTAGTATCTGATGACAGTGTTCACAGCATTCATCACAAACTTTTGTGTTTTAAAATCTTTTATGTGCAAATAATCTTTTTCACTACATCTTTTACTACTTCATCTGACGTACAAAATTACCTCTGTAGGTTAGTATGATGTCTATGATTGCAGAAACATCTAATAACTGGAATTCTATGCTGGTGTCTTTTAAAAAGCTAGAAAAACAGTAATAAGTAATTATCAAAGAAACTGCTTTCTACGTGAAGCAGAGCAGCGGCTTTAGCCAGAGATTCTCAAATGGTGTGCTTCAGATGTGGTTCTGCAAAGGTCCACTGAGGAGCACAGAAGTGAGTATTTCAGGCACTGACGAAGCAGTAGAAATGAAGGTTACTTTCTGTTGTGCAAATATCAGTATAATGAAGGCGGATTACAAATAATTTGTTACTGTCATTATTCTGAAAATGGAGCGAGCTGTAGAAGCAGGGAACTTGTGTTCATTTCAGACATTAGGAATGGACTGGGTTTGCATGTAATTGTAATATTTGGGTGTTTTTCTGACATGTCTGTAACGGTGGGGGGAAGTTTCATCTTGATTTCCCTGAATTTCTTCACAAGGAGGTGGGGGCAATGTAACTAAAACAGATGTATAGAAAGAGGAAATACTGTCTGAAAACATGCTGATTAAGCAGGACACTACAAGACACTGACTAGTACAAATCTATTAGATGACTTTTAAGATGAGCAGGACTCCTAAATGTAACTGACATTATCCTTCATTAATTTCTTCAGTTCTCTTCAAGTTCCACTCCAATGCTGAGACAGAGAATGGGAACAAGGATTTATTGTCAAATACATTACCTGATTGTTGAATACAAGTCTGAAATATACATTCTAAATGCATTGTGATTTTAAGTCTGCTTGCTTGGTTAAGGTAATGCACATGGATTATTGCTGCTAGTTAGCTCTATATTAATAGACAACAGTCTCCAAGAAGGAGCGATTGTAGTGAGTTAAGGAAAAAAAGTCAACAAAGTGTTCTGTTATTCTTGTGGATTTTTGCACTGGCACAGTGTATTAAATGTTGAGACCCAGGAAATCCTGACCGGAAAATAAGCCAAATAAATGACCTCACAGGAATGTGATCTTAGTATGATTATTGAAAAACCAGACATCAAAACAAGCACACACCCCCTGGCAACGTTATAAAAATCCCATGAAGTCTCTAAAATATCTAATGACTGTTTAATCTTATATCTAACCAAGCAGCTGTTGCTCCTTTATCGAGCTGAATTATTTTGTTTCATACCTTGACTTGCAGATGAATTGACATTGAGAGTTTTACTGAGGTGCTGGAGAACGGAAAAAAGAAAAACAAAGATATCGGATATTAGATGATGCTGATTTTTAAATTGAGACTTGGTGCTGAAGGTGAAATATGAAAGCTTTATAGTAGTTGTTTTTATCTGATACTTCCAAGGAGATTTAATGTTCCTAAAGGAAGCTTCATTAAACTTTGAGTTGTCTACACTGTACAGTCTGGCACTGAAAAGAAATAGTCAAGCTAGCCACTAGACTGGATGTAGTGTGCATTACTGCTGCTGCACAGATTAACTCGACATTTCAGAATGCTTAGTCTGAGATTGTTATTGTAATAGTGCAACTAACTTTCTTGCTGCAATGACCCCAATGAGGACATCAGTGCCCAGCACTGCAGGGTGTACTGTGTACATCTGCCTGACTTGCACAGAGCAAACTACTGAACTCTGTACTGGGCTTGCTGTGCTGAAGGCACATCTCGTTCAATGGCTGTTAAGCAGGTCACTTACACAGCTTTTTCTGGTTTTGATGAACATTTAAAATGGGGTTATATAGGTTTGTATTGACAAATAGATACATTAGTAACAGCTTTAACAAAAATATTTAGTATTTCTCACTCTGTTTATAAATGTGTGACATTTTTCCTGCCTTTTTGACAAACAAAATCATCAGTGTTTGAAAAATGTTTGTGATGTAGCATGAACTATGTTTTACTAATGGCTAATGACTTAATTTAAAACTTTCTGTTACAAAGTATGACATAAAGGGTAACACAATTATCCACAATGCAGCATTTGTATGTAGATAGACTTCTCTTCCAGTGCTAAGGATCTTCTTGAGAAATGCTGTTAGAAGAGTAATAATTATCCACCTTCAGACCTGTATTACCTAGCAAGTAGCCTAATTCTAACCTGACATTTTAGAATGAAAACCACAATCTTGCTGGTGCATGTACTTAACAAGCTTTTTACATACCACCAAAGAAGTCAGGGTTAGAGAAAGGGGAACTGTGATTTCTCCATTACTATTATTATTATTATAGTTATCCATTATTCTTTCTTCATTGCAGTATTAGTGTTATCCATAAGATTCATCTGATTACCTCTGACATCCAGTCTGCACTCTATTTCAGCTTCACCACACTCATTAACAGCTTTACAGGTATAACAGCCACCATCAAAGGGAGTGGGTTTCCGGATCTCCAGGGTCAACACGCCCTGTTTACTGAACATGCGGTATTTGGCATCCCCAGAGAGATCCATTTTGTTTTTGTACCAGAATATCTTTGGCTGAAGAACACAAAAGAAGAATTTTAAAATAGGAGGTAGAAAATAGAAGCCCTTTGCCATCAAACGTTTATGCATTATGAGGGCTATATGTTATACACCACTGTTAACAGTTTCTCAAGCAACCTTTCAGTGAGAAAAAACCCATGAAACTAGTAATTCAAATGCTTGGTGTTTTCTTTAACTCTGAAATAGCATGTAGAAAATGTAGATCTGTTCCCTATTTTATTGTAGTTTATACAAAACCCTAGAAACTGCCTACAAATAAATTCCTTCATGTTTTCATTTATTAAAATAAATTTGAATGCTTCAGGTATCTTACAGGAGAGAAATTGGACTGCAGAGATTATTAGAGTTGAAGTGTCATTAAGGTCCATGGGTGTTTGGCAGCCAACTTGAGATGTCAAGTTTTGGGCTGGGGAAGGAATTTTCAAACCATTTAGCATATCTTTAGCAACTTAAAGAATTTCAAACTAAAGATCCTGTTGGCTGAGCAATAACGTAGATGCTCTGTACCAATTCAAGCAGTTGTGTTTTGTTTCAGAAGCCTAAAAATGTACTCTTAAATTTTATAAATGAAATTTTGAAAAGGAAAAATCTGATATAAAGCCAACTGCTTTTGTTTATTTCAAGCTCATTAATAGCTATAGTGAAGAAATATAAAGAGAAGATGACTAATCTCTCCATTCATCTGTTTTACTTTCTGACCTAATATCTTCTTTTTCTTCACCATAATAAAACTACTGCCCTGTTTTGTAGAATGCTTTCAAATCTAGTGAATCACTTGTGTTTGATCTGTGATATGCATTCAGTGCATCCCAGTTGCCATGCTTAATTTTCTTTAAAGATATCAGCTAGAGATTTTCCTGCCTCAATATATTTGTTGCTTTTTCTATAGCCTCTTGATTTTTTTGGATATGTCTTTTGCTTCAACACTGCTAGCAGGGCATGAATATTGACTCTGATTGAAGTAGTAACTTAACTTTTTCATGCCATGCAGATCATATCTGAGATATGCTTGATAATCTATAGTTGTTCAGAATTGGAAAGTTCTGCCAATAGAAGCCACTCTCTGTGGAGAAGACCTGTTCTAGTGTTCTGCCTTAGGTACAGAAACTTTCTGTTAAGGTTAATTTGGGCAATGCAAGTTCAGAAATGTATCCGGAAAAGCTGCTTTAAGAGCATTAAACGTACTGAAGGATGCATTTGCGTCCTTCAGAGTAGTGTGGAAGGAAGAACCAGTGTGCTCGGATTCAAAAGCCTGCGACTGCTGTATTTAACAGCTGTGAAATATGCAGTTTTCTTAGAATCTTAAAACCATGGAAACGGAATGAAGTGGATACAGATGCACAGAAAGGTCAGTAAACCAGTAGAGAATATCATTACTAACACTGTCATCTCATGATTAATCTTAGCTGGGGTAGCTACTGGAGTATGGATGATGCCTGGAGTTGCTGGTATTTCTTTTATAATGTTCTTGTTCTTTTGCAGCTATTTACTTGGGTATGCTGCCTTTTTATATTTGAGTTTTGCCAGGAGTTCTTTCAGAATCTGGTGAACTGCAGCAAATGGTTGCATTAAAACTATCTTTTTTGGAGGGGTCGTTTGGGGGGGTGGTGTAATTTAAACGTTGCATGTTTACCTTACGTGATTTGCTGTGTAGCTATCAGAGCCTTGTGCAGGCATGAGGAAGGGAGAGGAACTGGAAATAAGCAGCCAGAAGGGGAATGGAAAAAGAAAACTGCATTTTTTGTGATTGTACTAATTTAAATTTATGACAAGGTTATGTCATAATATGGTAAATTCCTTCACTGCAGACAAAAAGCCTATTTCTCTTTTTTGAGAAACCTAAATTTAGCTCCTAGCTGATACAGTGTTTTCTGCTTGTTCCCGACTAACAAAAATGTACATCTTTTTGTTCTTTTCAAAGAGACCTCAACAAATAAATCTAGACTGAGAAAATATTCCTGTGAGACTGGGGGGGGGGGGGAACAAAACCCCCAAACCTCACATGACAGTAGGTCTTATTCTCAGTAATCTTGTAAAATAGCTCAGACACTCAAACAGTTCTGTGGATGTACTGGCGTAATAGAAAAACTGGTGTTCCTACACATTCTTTGTGTCACTGGAAGAGGAGGTTACATTAGCTGCTGTTGTCTTGAAAGACTGAAGAGAATATACATTGTCAGATACTTTTGTTGTTGTTTAATGAGTAGATTTTATGTCCACATGATGCATTTTCAATGGTGTGGTGTTACCGTAAGCAATGACTGTCCTTTCCTCTGTCTACTTTACTGTATTGCCCACTGGTTCTGTGCACAGCCACCCAAATGCTTGCACCAGGCATTCTGGTTAAGCATCAGTTATGAATGAGGTGGGAGATAAAAAGCCTTTTTGTTAACAAAGTCATGCTGTACTCCAGTCACACTGAACTGGCATGAACTGTAAGGCGGCATCTTGACTTGTTGCAACAATATCAGTGACAGTTGATGTAATCTGTACCTTGGGGATTCCTCTTACAGCACAGCTGAGTGTGGTGTTGTATCCTGCAATCACTGAACGGTTTACTAAAGGGTGAGTGAATTTAGGAGGTTCGGAGAAGTCATGTTCTTTGTAAATAGGTGGCTTATAAGTGGTGCCTGCAATTCAAAGAAACAAACTAGTAAGAACTGTGTTACCAGTTCTGTTGATTTGTGTACAATCTCTCAGTTTGCCTGGATGATTTAAAGAAGCATCAAAGCTATGGCTTTTATGATAGCACAAATCATTAAATTCACTTAATTTTAAACCACATCTAATGTTTACTGCTTTGTTAAAGTAAAAACTTCTGGCAATCATGGGGTTTCAGCTTCTGTTACAAATATGAAAGCCATATGGCTGCAGGGGACGTCTTAAACTTTTGACCTCAGAATGTAAATATATCCCCCCCAAGTTGTATTATTTTAAGAAAATAACATATTTAATCACACAGTCTTCCTAGATTATTTTTGAACAGATGTTCATGTTAGTACAGAAGATCTGCCTAGATGAAGGCTCTTGAAGCTAAAATGCTTTGTAAGTGCTAGTTACTAAGTAATGACAGTACATTCAGTGGTCTGCCTAGTAATACTATATTTTCCATTTACCAATGCATTACTTCTGGTACTTAGCAGCTTTTGTGATCGCTGTTTCAAAGAGTGTGTTACCTGTTTTTTGGATATAGGCAGGCTTTTTGGTGGTTGCAGCAGCGTCACTCAATCCACACAGATTTTCACTGAAGATTCGAAAAAAATACTCATTTCCCATAATGAGATCTGACACTACACAGTTTGTGCGACGATAGTGATCAAACACCGTATACCATTCCTGTAACAAGACTACACTGGTTAGAAAGATGATATGAGAGGTCAGACATGATGCTAGTTTTGGTATAGACAGATCCTTCTTGCTACAAGGAAAAGACAGGCATTTAACAGTAGCCTGTGAAATTAATGTTACGTTGCTACCCATGAAGATTGGCTCATCTGTTTTCTTACTAGATATGGTAGATGTACACATCTGTCAATGGATACTTGCATTTTTAGAGGAAAACCCCGCAGCTCTTTACATTTTAGCCCTATTCATATCTGGGAAACCTGATACAAGATGTGTCCTCAGACGGTGACTACTTGATGGGGACTTCCATGAGAGAGATTTCCTAGTTTGGCTGGCATGCATACCTCTCCCAATATATACCCTCGTATCTGAACATCTGAATTCAAGTCTAACTCTTCCTCCCTCCCCTTCAGCTTTTCCCTGCATGTATGAAAAATAGAATTCCAAATAAATAATTTATAATTCCACCTTCTGAGTAGAGCTATCTGTCCAGTCACCCCAGGAAACAGGAAGGCTAAGTCTTTTTATAGTCTCTTCTGGGCATCTTATACATTTCTATTCTTGGCCTTTTCTTTCTTTCTTTCTGGATTTTATTCTTTGACATTTATCTGCCTCTGATATGCCATAGGACACCTTGGACACACAAATGGGTCATGAATTCAGCTCTTTTCTCAAGTCTCTGTGTTCCTAGAGCAGGCAGCAGTTTAAACTCCATACAAAGTCACTGACTCAGTGCGATTTCTTACCATTGTCTTTTTGTCAGCTTTCTGAACTGTGTAGCCCAAGATCTGTGCATTGCCGTCGTCTTGTGGAGGTGACCACTCCAGGGCTGCATTGAATCCCCAAACATCTACAAGCTTTACATCATGTGGAGGACCAGGCTTGTCTGCAGGGGGGACATGAAAAGAGAGAAACAAACTTAGCTTTTGGTTCAAGATCTAAGAACTTTTTCATTTCCTCCCATGCAGGGAAAAAATAGAGCTTGATGGCAATCTGCAATTGTTCCATAGCAATACACTTCATTTATGTGAAGTTGAAACTGTAAACAGGAAAGTTGGGACATTTTCAAATACCCTTTTAGTACTCTTTTGAGTACTCTTCTGAAACCTACTGAGAAATAGGCAACGCAGTAGAATTAGTAACAGGAACCAGACAAATTCTTCCTTAAAATGGCATAAGAAGATTGTGTTGTTTGGATGGATGTGATTAAATCTTTAACTACAGTTTTACTACTTGCTGTGTTACCTCAGTGCAATTCCTCAGCCATTTAGGTACACTGAGAATAATATAAATAACAAAGTATTTGTATTATAAAATAAAATATATGTGTATATATTCCTCTCAGCTAAGGAAGGCTGGGATTTGGGAATATCCCTGACTTGTAAGGCTTTGTAAAGGACAGTCTTACAAAAGGTAGAGATAGACAAATTTGCTAAATGGATGCCTTGTTTGCAGTAGTGTTTGTGTATGTGACAAGCCCTTTCTCTTTTTGGACAGGCATTTTGAACAAAACTGATTTGTTCTCTTTTAGTTGAGCAAGCTGCCCAAGAAGTAAGAAGTTTAATACCTGCCCTCCAACTTTGACTTGTATTAATCCCTGTGATAAGATTAGTTGCTTTTTTAGCCATTCATTTTATGTAGGAAATAACTCTTTGACAATGGCATATGTAGGTGTTTTTATGCCTCTCTACAGTACCAAAAGTGGGTGAAAGATCTTTGATGCAATGCTGTCAGAGTGATGTGCTAGAATCTAGAGTCAGCAACCAGTTTCAGAGAGGTGCTTTGGTGTGCAGGGTGCACTACTCCCCTTTACCTGAGTCCTTTGGGATTACTTCGCTTTAGCTGCTATTTACTTGTTTTGCTGTAGCAGAACTGCAGCATCCTCTTGAGCAGCAGCAGCTGGTGACATTAAGACATATTTGCTCCAGTTTGTTACTCCTTTCTTGTTTGCTATTGGCACCACTGCATATCCCTTCTGCCAGCATTACTTTATAAAACTTGGAGCAGGATACAGCCAGTGTTATGTTTTTAATTCCGAAGCATTAAGGGTTATGCTTAAATACTCTTTTTGTGCCACAATACATGTTCTAAGAATGTATCAATACACTGGAGGAAATTTGGTATGACAGTGTGAAAGTGTGGGGAAAGAGAAATAAAAACAGTTATGAAGAATGTTTAATAGAGCTGTAATAAAGAGAAATAGAAGAGTGCTGACGCTGATTTAATGAAATCTGAGTAGAGAAGATCTCTTAATACATCTTATAAAATCCCAAGGGAGGTTACTGAAAATCTGGCCTTGAATTCCTTTAAAATGACACTAGGAAAGACTAGAAATTGTATAATTGAGAATAAGCCTCCACTAAGCCTGAAGCTAACTAGACAGTCTTAACAGAGTAAGACATTAAACCTGAATGTTCCAAATTCACAGGGCTGTGTCTTGTCATTTCTAATTCTCAGAACAGCAGAAGAACATTAGTGCAATGATCTTATCATCACAGTCCTTATCTGCTGAAGAAACCCACTAAGAGTTTATGCATTTCAGGATTTCTATTTCCTTCCCTGAGGACAATATGACACTTTAAGGCTCCTTAGAGCAGCCTTCTAGTACCTACAAGGGATGCTAAAGAAAAGGTGTGGAGAGACTTTCTACAAGGGCAGGTAGGGATAGGATAGGGGAGAATGGCTTTAAACTAGGAGAGTATAAATTTAGATTAGATATTAGGAAGAAGTTCTTTACTGTGAGGGTGCTGAGGCACTGGCACAGGGTGCCCAGAGAAGCTGTGGCTGCCGCTTTCCTGGCAGTGTTTAAGGCCAGGTTGGATGGGGCTTGGAGCAACCTGCCCTAGTGGAAGGTGTCCCTAGCCATGACAGGGGGTGGAACTGGATGAACTTTAACGTTCCTTCCAACCCAAACCATTCTATGAATAAGGTTATTCCCAAAAGCACCAGAACTCTCAAATTCTTTCTGTCACTCTCAAAGTGGTATAAAGAGGGGTGATAAATATGATCAAAGGTATGAAATAGCAGTCTTTATGAAACTAAAGTAGTATAAAAATTGAGCAAGTTAACTGGAGAGAGTGAGACTGAAGGCTATAAAATCATGAATAGAATGGAAAAGGTGAATAAATGATTATTCATATTTCATTCAGACACAAAACTGCATGGACATCAGATTATCGGGAGAGAAACTCAAAACAAACCAAATAGGTTGTACATGCTTTTAAACTGATATTCCTTACAACAGGATATTTGCATTCTGAAACTGGATCTGTATTAAAAACTGACTGGATAAAATCATGCGAGAGAAAAACAAATCTCTGAGGAGCTATGGGACACAGAGGTAATCCCCCTCCCTCCAAAATTCTCTAGAACAGAGGTAATTCCAAGTTGGGAAAATATACTGGGAAAATGTAGTGACATGCTAGCTGTGCTCTGAGCTTTGTTCTAGTCCTCTGCTATCAACCATTGCTGGTGAAGGGATTCTGAGGCAGCTGGATCTTTGGATTGCCTCCAATTGGCCACTGTTTTGTTTTATATGATATTTTGATGTTGTCAGGTTCTTACCTATGATTTGTATTGTTATTGCAACTGTATCAGTCATGTTTTCTATCTGAAGAGTGATTTCATATGCTCCTGAGTGATGAAGCTCTGCCTTTCTGATAAAAAGGATTGTATCCGTGTTGCTGTTCCGAATTCCCACATCTTTGGAGTCCAGAGGTTGACCATCTTTCAACCAAATGATTTTGGGTCTTGGTTTACCCTGGAAAGAAAAAAAAAATATTATTTTTTAGGCTATCATAGCTTTCCATTTTTGGGTTTTGTTGGTTTTTTTTTTTTTTCTGTTCTTTAGTGATCTCTAGGTCTAGAAAGCCTAATTTAATATCTAGAGTTAAGATAATAAACTCTCTAAATACTTTCCAATACCAGTTTTCTTGCAGACAAATATTTGCTCCCATGTGTGTGGTTTAGTGGCACCATGCCCTAAGGATGCCACTTAGTTAGAGAAGAGACTGAAGTTGTGTTGAGAACAAATCCAGAACAACATTCTCATGCTGGCCTGGTCTCTTTACCAGGCATGTGTGAAGCCAGCAGTTGATCTGGCTTGCTTTGATTATTACTAAGTAACAGAATCCTTTAGTATCTGAGGAGTTTATTAACTTTCTTTCCCTTCTCCCTTTCTTAAAACATTTGATTCTCTATCTGCAGGGATTTTTAAGGTCTTTAAAGAAATTGTTATAATCTTGAAGTCTTTGGATGTGAAACTTACTGTATAATTCCTTCTGCCCTTCTGCATTGCAAAACTTGCTTTGGTGACTGTCAACCTAAGCAATTAGTGTTGCTACACCCATGGAAGACGATTACATCTGTGATTTACATCCCTGTCACTCAGCCATTTCCAGGAAAATGGTTAGATAATAGTTCTCCAAATGCTGTTTGAGTACTGCTTCCACAGTACAGGTCCAAACCAAGAATCCCAAGAGGACAGAAAAGGGCCATATCATATTTCTTAACTCTATTAATAGTCAATCTAGCAGAAAATAACTTGGAGGGTTTTTTCAAGTTCCTGCCAGATTAACATGGTGAAACAGTGCAGCAGAGGGTTAGGTGAATGCCAGGGGTAGCTCAAATGGGTGGAAAGAGAAAATGAGATCATCCAAGCCAGCAGCCAGGCTGCCCTAGAACTCAAGTCTAAGGACATATACTGCCCTCCGTGTCTGATAAGCATCAGAGAAAACCCTCTAGAAGGCTCCTTAGTTCACTGGGTTTCTGTAACATGCCTTGTAAGACTATTTCCTACGGGGGGAAATGAGCCTACTCAGACTCATGGTTTAGGTGCCTAAAGGTAGGCAGAATAAAAAGAAATCATTGTGCTTTGCTGCACTTTTGTTTCAGGTTTGTCTGGTATTTGCTCAATAAGTCTGTGAAGCATAATTTTATTTTTCTGTGCTATTAGAAAAAATCTTTTCTAATAAGAGTCAGTCCAAGATCTGTCCAAAACAACACTAAAAGGACTTCTAAAACACCTAGGAAAGCTTTTCTTTAATAGATGTTCTTTTCCCTGGCATTGAAGTCATCAGTTGTATTGTAATTGATTTTACATCAGGGCTGTTAATAAACCCTGAATGAGCAATGGGTTTGGATCTTGCATTTTCCCCTTCTGGTAACTAATTTTCTTACTGCCTTCTGCCAAGAAGTACAGTCACCTCAGGCCTGTAGCCCTGAAATATATAACAAATTATTTTGTCCAGTTCCAGTGTAACTTCAACCTGATCCCATGTCATACAACCTGTACAAATACCTGTTAGAGGAAGACACTTCTTCCCTTCTTCAGCTAGAAGGTATAGTAGAAATTCTTGAACAAGTAAAAGGATGTATTTTGGTGCTCTGGGGTGGTTTGGGTTTTTCCCATATCCATGTCTATTTATTGGTGAACTTGACAAGAATTGACTCTATCTTACTTTCCAAATAGGTTTTCAGACTGATTACTCAATCCATCAAGAATTATTAGATCTTGTAATGAGGTGAGTCAAGGATCTGGCCCTAAATATCTTGGGAAAAATGAGCATGAGAAACCATAGCATTATCTTTACTGTAAGACATATCTTGATTATAAATCAAGGTTTGGTACTGCTGGTGTTCTGGTGTGGTTGATCAGGTATGTTCAGTCACAGCACCTCCTTTTGGGAGGTGCAATGAGTGCCAGTGAAAGGTTGCAAGTGTTCAAAGTGTTGGTTTTCATATACTCATATTTATAGACTGTGAAAAGCATAAACAGATAGAAAGCATGTTCCTAATACATATCTCAGAGGATTGGATTTCTGCAATGTGTAGTAGGTAATCCGAGAGTGAACAGTGATTGACAGTGGGTAAATAGCACATCAGAGAAAGTTCAGGGAGTTTATGGGAGGGGAAGAACAAATTGAAATGCTTTTACGTATTTATATTCACGCAAACATGATTGGCAAGATGACTGCTTAGCAATACTGTGAATTTTATCCCCTAATAGCACTGACTATCCCATCAGTCATGTCTCCACATAGTTAATTTTGAAACAAGAGTGTGCTGATTCCCTTCATTTCAGCAGAATGTCCCACCTGCTTAATGTACTCAACAGAAAAGGTGTTAGTGAAAATGTTGTACTTGTTCTTTTTGGTACACTTTAATCTGAAGATTTGCAAATAGCATTTACCCCAGGATGCCTTGACAAGACATGAAATAGAATTTAGCATTAAATGACACAGTAGTGACCTCAGATGTCACTGTCAGGGTTGCACAGGCACTGAATAAGGAGAGACAATGACATAAGCTTTAGTTAGATAATATGCTGCCTGCTTGTGTTCCCTAGCTCAGGGTTCACAGTAATTCCCATGTTTATGTAATTTTCTCCTATATTCTTTTTATAATTTGAAGATCATATTCATATCTACTTAGTCTTTTCCTTCAAGAAATGGTCAGTGATTTAAACTGTTTCAAAATGTGAAGTGAAATGTTCTCTTTGCTTTTTTGGAGGGGAAGATCACCAGTTTTGCATATTTTAAGTAGCTGTTGCAGTATTAAGAATTGTAGCTGGAATTCAACACTGTGACAAATTCCCTTTCAGGAGACAAGAGTTTACGCCATCACATGATTTGTCTGTCAGTCAAGTACTCTGATGTCAGATTAGCTTAGTGTAGTTTTGAGAAACTTGTAACAAGCTGAAATATCAAAACCTCAGTTAGAGGGAAAGTCTCTACTCAGGGAAAGTCAGGGAAGATTTGGTCTTTATCCATTTTGCTTGGCAACAGCTGAATGATCAGGCAGGATAAGAGAAGCTCTGGATTAGTTGCTGTACATACTTTCTCCAGCCTGGAGAACTGAGGACATGTCACCTAGGGGAGTAAGGCAAATCTTTGGGAATATTGCAATGAGGCTGCTCTAATCAAAAGAGGTGGGTGGTTATGTTGGAAAGATGATATGGGGGTGTTGTTTTAACCCCAGCTGGCAACAAAGCACCCCATTACTGGTGGGGTGAGAAACAGAGAAGGCCTTGATGCTGTGTAAGCGCTGCCCTGTAATAACTAAATGGTTCCTGAATAGTCAACTCTGTTTCCAGCATGAATCCAAAACGTAGCCCAGTATTAGCTACTATGCTGGAGAGGGACACTTCATCAGGGGCAGTAGTGATAGGACAAGGGATGATGGGTTCAAACTTAAACAGGGGAAGTTCAGGTTAGATATAAGGAAGAAGTTCTTTACTGTGAGGGTGCTGAGGCACTGGCACAGGCTGCCCAAAGCAGTGGTAAATTCTCCATCCCTGGCAGTGTTCAAGGCCAGGGTGAACAGAGCCATGGGTGACATGGTTGGGTGTGAGATGTCCCTGCTCATGGCAGGGGCGTTGGAACTGGGTGATCTTAAGGGCCTTTCCAACTCCAACCACTCCATGATTCTACAAAGAAAACTACCTCTAACCTAGCCAAAACCAGCTCAAGGGGAAATAAGACACAAATCTATAAAGCATAAAACTGTGTCAGTTCCTCTGCTTATGGGACAGCATGTCAATTTGTGCAAATTTTCTTCAACTCGGGCATCAAAGCCACAAGAATATCTGCTTATTTAATTTTTTAAGACTTTCACAACTTGGGGACATCAGATCTTGAATTTAGCATGTGGCTAGACCTCAGTGAAGGGGCCATTGTAGTAATTTTGGAGATAAGAAACATTAAAGAAAACAATAAGCATGTGGTTATGTCAAGGTAGTGCAGTCACAGAATTCAAGGCAGTTGCTCCATGTATTGGTTTGCAATTGTTTACTGATTAGATATATCTTTGTGGAAAAGTAACTTTTCATGTAACCCGGGCACCACAGGGAAGAATTTTATATAGATTTTGCTCTTATATAGATTGTTTTTTATTTCCTGATGGTATTGCCCATACAAAAGACTACAGGTAATGTGCGTGTATACGTCTCCCTAGCTGAAATATTTTGCATATCTCCATCATCTGTTACATGAGAATTTCAAAGCTCTTCACTTATAAGTCATTACATTTTCAAAAATGTCAACCCTGAACAGCAGAGAAATTTTAGTTTCTTCTATACTTTTTGTTCCTTCAGTAAAAATGAGGACTAGATTAAATGGTATGTTGATTATTACTGAGCACATCTCTGTCAGCACCAGCATCTGCAATTTGCAATTTCTTCTCCTGTGGCTGAGAAAACTTTTTCCCTTCCCACACTAATTCTTGCACTGGATTGATATTAGTCTTGCACCTGAAAAAATGTGTGTGGTCTTTTACAAAGAGTCATTATAGTTGCTTATACAGCTGTAGATATATACAGTACAAAATGCAAAGACAGGATAACTGGTTAGGTCAGTCTGTGCATGTATTTCAGCCACTTTGTGCATGCCATCATGGCATGTATAGTTACAATGCACTCTTGATAACCCTTGGCATGGTGTGCTTTGTGCACCTTGAGCTCATGTACTGTAATATTAAAAATATTCTTTCTCTACAGATAGAATCTATATAGGGCCAATTCTGATACTCTGTTTAGGTACAAAGTCTTAATTTTTATAGTAAGCCTTTAAACCTTTCCAAAATGAACAGGCACACAGGTATGTTGGCTCCAGAAGAGTAGCTGGTTGAATTCCTATACTTTTGTGTACTCTGTTTTTAAGATGCATCCTATAGTCAATAAGCAGGAACAGGCTTGCAGTTACAGCACTTCCTTTCTCTTCTTCCCCAAAAGGATTATGAAAAGAATTGTGACTGAAAGAAGAGTGATTTTTTTTGTTTGATTTCTTTACTATTTGAAAGGCTTTTTTAAATCAGCCACACTTATAATACTGCTTAAGCAGTGAAGAAATGGGAACTTGCATAAGGGAAACTATGGAAGGGTGTTGGAACTAGATGATGTTTGAGGTCCCTTCCAACCTAAACCATTCTGTGATTTTATGAAACTACTTCAGGTAAGAACTGAGAAATAAATAGAAACCAATACATACCTGAAAAGGGATCACAATATTGATTGTCTCACCCACTTTCTTCACCAGAGTCTGCCTGAGATGACGTGGCAACCAGATTTTGGGACGCTCTGTAGTTAAGCATTAGTACATTAAACACAAAGCTTTTGATAATTTGAAATATTACTTAAAACACAGGTGACTTCCATTGGATGTGATCTTTTTATCTGGACTTTGTTTCTTTGGAGAACTTTATTAATTCAGTAGAAAGGATGGCACAAAGGGTGTATGGGAGAAAAAAGTGATTATAGACTATGGTTAATCTGTTGCTGTATTGATACTGCAACTCTTTGTAAATTGCATTTGGAGATGTTTATGGACTTAGAAAGCAGACCAATCTGTGGATTTCCTTCACCTTTCTACAGTCATTTAGTTCTTTGATGATGTGGAAAGAGTGGAGTCTCATTGTAGCAGCCTACTTTTCACTAAGGAAACGAGAACCTCAGTGCACGTGTTTTCATCTAGACCCTGCTTTTCCTTACTTCACTGGAAAGCTTTCTGTGTTCTCCATGTTTTTCTTATTCTTTTCCTAGTCATTTACAGAAAGAATTTCTTAGCATACAGTTGGAGTATCTGCCTTCATGTCCATTTGGTTTTGAGATAAATTACAACTTCATTTCATTTACAGAGTCATTCTACTGTCAGTGAGACTCTGGCAGACACTTGGTGTGAGTCAAGGTTTGAAGATTCCACTATTAGCAGCTCGTGATATATTTTGGATTCCAGTCAAATGAATTCCAATTGCTGCTGTTGGGTGATACACAGGGTGTTAATTAATAACCCAGGACAATCACAGATAGCTGCTTCTATTTCAATAGATCTCTTGCTGGATCCAGTGCTGTCATTTTGCAGTAATAAAACCACTTTTCCAGCAGAGAGGTATATATTAAGAAAATGCCTTTAAAATGCTGACATTGGCATTACAAGTGGTGAAATGTCCAGATTTTGAAGGATTTTGTTTTAAGAGCTATGCTTTAGAAATATAATACCTGGGCAGTATAGTAAGTTCTCAGAATCAGAAGTGAAAGAGCTATTTGGGTGTTATTCTCAGAAAGCAGAATTTTGACCCAAGGAAATAGATGAATAAGATTTATTCAGTCCAGATACTCACGCAGGATCTCTTGGACAGTAACAGGATCTTTGATTATTGCTGCTCCACTCTCACCAGCCACATTTACAGCCTTTATACGGAAATGAAGTTTGTCCCCTGTGACCAGGTCTTTAATCAGTGCAGATGTGCGCTCAGTTAGGCCAGGGAGAGCTGGCATCCATTCGGTAGCTGCAAGTACAGGATTTACATACTATAATAATTATTTTTCCAAACAGATGCCTTATCTACAATTGGAAGTAAATTTATGTTGGGGTAAAATGGATTTAACATGCAATACCACACTTAAGATGGAATAAACTAAGCTGGAGAGAGAACTCTGGATCTAGAAGATACCTTTACGCATGAAGTTAAGGAATGTATGCACTTTGTTATTCAAAATAGCTAAAGATAAGGGAATAATCTTTGGCTAGCTCCTTTTGCATTCTGTTATATAGAGCTTAGAGCTATGTGGCTTCTCTACCTTTATTTTCATTAGGGGGGAGAGAATTCTGGAAATATTTTTAGCAAGAAACTGAAGTCTTTATTTAATTTTTTTCTTGGAATAAATGTATCTCCTGTGGGTGTCCAAAGAGATTGGTGAGAGCCACGTGTACTGAAAATAACCATACAGCACATAACTGTTGGAATTTATTATTAACTTCTCAACTGGTACTGTAGAGCAGGATACTTGGGGCTTCCTTAGTTATTCTAGTGACACAGAAGAATGACTGTAAAATCATTGTTCTGTGAAGATGCTGTAGGTATTCCAGTAATTCCATGTGCTGCTTCATTAAAGACTATAAATTATTTCTGGATAAATTATACCCTGTAAACCTCTACTTTAGATTATATGGCAGTTGAGCTTTGTGTCAGAGTAAATTTCATGATTGAAGTGATAAATTTGTTGTTTGATTTCTATGATATAAATGTTTTGGTGCAGCATCACAGTAAATTTGGTGTTGCAGATATGGTGCTGCCCAGCAGCAAATGGCCCCTTCTGGCCAGCTCGCCCCCCAGTTCATATACTGAGCTAGACATTTTATGGTATGGAATATCCCTTTGGCTAGTTTGGGTCAGCCATCCTGGCTGTGCTCCCTTCCAGCTTCTTGTGACAGAACACGCGAGACTGAAAAGTCCTTCATCAGGGTAAGCTCTACTTAGCAACATCTGAAACACTGGTGTGTTATCAGGATTCTTCTCAAACTAAAGCCAAAACACCACTACACCAGCTACTAAGAAGAAAATTAACTCTATCCCAGCTGAAACCAAGGCAGGTGCAATTATACTCTTTATTATCAGATAACAAGTATTAAATGAAATGAGGGAACAGTTAACTTGGAAGTTTGACTTATGTTGTTACAATCTGGTTGTTAAATTGGTTTTAAGGCATATGCAGTTTCTGGATGCTACGAAATATAGTAGTGACTAGAATAGCACTGTTTGTGTGTTGCTTGTTTAGGTTTTGCTTTGTGGTACTTTTCTGTATTCAATTTTGTGATAATTGTGACGATGATGTTATGGTTGAGGTGACTTTCATGGTTTTACAGTCAGGTAGTGACTGGTGATGGTGTTAGTCATAGATTAGCGCTCAAATTTAATTATACTGGATATGGTTAACTTATTGGGATATTGCAATGAAGTTATTGCAGTTGTAATAATAATCAGGTGCTGCTGCCTAGAACTTGTGCTTACTTACTTCCATCTTTGCGGTATTCCACAATATAACCATCTAATCCCCCTGCTCCAATTCGCTCAGGGGGTCTCCACTTCAAGGTAACAGTGCTGTCAGAAACATCTTCTACTGTAAAGTGGGTTGGTTCACTTGGAGGAGCTATATGGAAATACATAGAAGTGAATTCTGAGAAATAGCACTGTAACAAGTGAGAATTCGAAGGCTACAGGAGTGAGCAGCAGCTGAATTACACAGTGCTATCTGTGTAAATAAAATAAATATAGCAGTTTAAACATAACAAATGACCATGTAAGAGAAGTGCAGCATAAGATTCCTATAATAGGGAGGGGAATAAGGGGTTAAGATAGTAGTTCCTATTCACATATACTCCCTTATGAGTAAAAGCAGTGAAAAAAGAAGAGCTGTAGAAGGGAGTCAGATTGTCTGCAGAATTCTGCTGAAAAGTTTGGAAATAAAAATGGCTTACAATCTGTATTCTGTACTCACATCCTGTTGTAATCAGGCAAAATTCACAGAAGCACATAGTCAGAAGACCAGATTCATTAGTGACTAAAATTGACTTCATTCATTTTCCTCTGTCAGTGGAGAAAATAACCTGAAGTTATGCCTACATGCTTACAGGAACACTACTTCTCATCTGTGCATTTGTAACAGAGACAAGCTGGAGAAAAATACTCCAGGGCTTTAGACTTTTCAGTTCAGTTACCAATAGCTATATCTTATCTTTACAGAACAGGAGTGTTGTGGCTCTTTTTAAACCCACAATTCAGAACTTAGACTACCAGCTAAATTCAGTCACCTTAAGCATGACTGTTGTTTACTGATTCAAAAACAATGGAGAGAAGTCCTTACTGGAGAATCCCAAATACGCAATGTTCCTGTGAAACCACTGACTCCAAAAAGCAAACAAAAATAACTTCTACACAGTAACATTTAGAGTACTGGAACATAAAACGTAGTATACATGGCATAAAAGCAATCATGTTCAGGAAATGTATTTTTGGCAGACCGTGTATATGGATTATACACTGAAGATCTTTTAAATATATGCAGCATATAAATATTAGAAAGATTTTCTATATAAAGTAAGTTAATGGCAGGTTTATAAATTGTGCAACAGATTGAAATTGATCTTAGTTCCCAAAGTTATTGTAAAATTAAAAAGTATCACCCAGTTTCCTTTCTGTAGCTGTGTCAAAACTTTTTGTATTCAAATAGCAGCAAGGACTGTGAACAGCACAGAGGAGGCAAAGGCAGTTGGGAGCATACACAACCACACAGGACACCATCAAAACCCCAAACCTCTTCTCTGAAGCAGTAAGAGTGAACTTTATCCTTAATCAATAAAACTCTGCTTATCCCATGAAAACTTTGGACCTTTTGTTTCAGTGGCTCCACTTGCTGAGTTTCCATTGCCCTCTCCCTTTCCAGACCAGCTGTTGTGTTTTTGAAATCCAGAATCAAGAGACCCTTCTTGTAGTTCATCCTTTCCTTCTGACCCCTTCAGTGTGTCATCTGCTTTTACGTTATCTCCTTCAGCAGGACGTCCCCCTTCGCTGATATTCGCAGATTTAGCAACTCTGGTCATTTTAACCTCCACCTATTTGTATTTTTACAGGTCTTCTCTCTCAAGCTTTTAGCAGGCAAGCTTCCTGAGGACTCCCTTAGTTTGCTTCTTGCTCAGCGACTGCAGGAGACACTGCAGTGCAGTGTTGGGAAGGATTATTTATAGAAAATCATTCCTCAAATATTTTCTTAATCAGCTATCCTTTTAGCTGTGAAGAGGGCCAGGATTAAGGGAGTACTGGGTGGGATACTGTGATATTTGCACCCATAAGGGAATGGGAGAAGCTGAGAGGGACAGGGAAATTTCTGTCAATTAGTTCTCCAGATCCAGCTTGACACTCACACCTCTAATTATAACAACTACAAATTCATCAGCAATTTCATGAAACTGGAACCTCTGTGCTTCTCAGGAATAGGAATGAGAAACAGAGAAAAGGAAGATTACAAAGGAGAAAGGTTGTTTAAGTGTAGAATATAGAGATGGGTGAACCCCTTTTTCCTAATGCATTCTTTTTAGGTATAAAGGCAGTTGAAAAGGCAGAAATTGTCCTGTCTTGGTTTTGGTGTAGAAATAGTAGAGAGTGGGGTAAAACTCACCGATTGGCATGAAGGGCTGGGAGGCAGGACTTGGCCGGGACATGCCGATAGAATTCACAGCATAAACCCGCATCTCATAAATGACTCCTTCAATCATTCGCTTGGCTTCATAGGTTAGTTCTTTCAAAAGGTCAAAGTTCAGCCTCATCCATCGGTAACTCTTCTTCTTCTTTCTTTCTAAAATATATCCTGGAAAGAACAGCTCTTATAATGTAAAGGAACTGCTCTCACATGCAGGAAGAAAGAAAATCAAGAAAATCACCTTTCTAAATTTGATTTATATTTTTCCAATGGCATAAAAGAGCAAAATGTGATTCAGAATTATAATGTGTAATTGAATTGTGTGAAATCTTGGTCTTTTCCTGCAGTTTCCTTTTGTATTATTTCCCTTTTATCTGGCATTCTTACCTGAACAATTATACTTTTCAGAGTAGAAGCTATTTAGAATCAGTCTGGCATTAGGCTTTAAGCACATTTTGCATTCTATACACTACTATTAAGGTATTTAGATGTATGCAAAATGGAGATACTAGCAAAGCTGGTTTAATTGGTAAATCCTTTTTGGTGAGAAGTAGTATACACTCCTAATGGCAGAGAAATGTGTGAGACAGCACTTCAATGGAAAGCCCTTTCAGTGGAGGAGAAATTGCCTTTAAATGAAAATGCCTTTAACTCTATGAAACATTTAATGAAATTATTAAAAAAATAATTTCTTACATTCTGCTGCAATTCACTAATCTTGGCTAACAGCATAAATCCCAAAGCAAAAGATCAATTGGAAGAAAAATGTGACACTTCCCTTTTTGTTTCTTGGTTTGTTAGAACTTTATGTCTGTGGCTAAGTGGTTCAAGACCACGTTGAACGGGGCTTGGAGCAATCTGGTCCAGTGGGAGGTGTCCCTGCCCATGGCAGGGGGCTGGAACTAGATGAGCTTTAAGGTCTTTTCCAACCCAAACCATTCTGTGATTCTATGAAATAAAAAAGTGCTTCCCAGACAGAGCAGATCCCAGCTCTGCTTCAGCCCTGTAGCAAAGTAAGTCCTGGCCATGCATGTTTTTCTTGCCCTGATTCTCTTGGGAAGGAAAGTGAACGTGTGCAGAGAATCAAGACAGCTGGGTACACTGCAGAACAAATCTGTAGCATAGCTTAGATGTAGTCTGGTGTGCTCAGAATCCAGGTCTTCAGTGTATCACCCTTCCCCCTCAACATCCACAGACTTCCCCACACTACCATGCTGTTTCTCAGAATGATATGCCAGGCTGGGTTATCAGTTTAGAAGACAAACTTCCCACTTCCCAAAACTGGGAGATGAATCTATGATTCCTAGTATATACCATATGTATACTTTAGTATATGTCCCTAGATATATATATCTGTAGTTCTGTATCATATTGGAAATATTTGTATAGATTATTTTCCAGTGACCTGCTGCAGAGAAATTATCAACCCTTTCTTTCCATCTGACTATATTAAATTTCTCAGCATCTCTGTGTTGCACATAGCATGTCTGGATGTGACATATAGACGGTGTTGCACATAGACTTCTTTTAAATAAATTTAGGTTTAAAATCTATTAATCTTTTAACTATGGTGTGAATAATCAGAAAACACACTGAGTAGTGATTTACACATACCATGTATTTGTATGGTATTTGTCTGTACTGTATGTACTGTGTGTCTGTTTCTCCACGTAGTCTACAGAGGAAATGTCTATAACAATGGTCGGCTTCCATAGTATAAATCTATAGCAAACACATTGCAAAGACTTAAGAATTGAGCTGTGTAGATCAGTGATTCAATCCCTGCTGCTCATAAAGTTTGTGACTATCAAACCTAAACATATCCCTTTGGTATACCTGCGAAGTATGATTCATACTTTCAGCTACTAATAGACAATGAAGAATGACAGGCATGTTTGCTGATGTGATGTAAGCACAGTCACCGTGCATCAGCAGCCTTCCCTGTCTACACTGACTTACAAGAAGAGTAGGAGTGTCTACAGATTATTTTGGGAAATGAGTGGTGGAAGTACCTGTGAGCTGACAGGTTGTATCATCACTTCTTTATATATAAATTTACTCCTGCATGCTTGTTTTCAGTAGCTTTTAAATGAGGTTGAATGCTGAAGCAAAGAACCTTTGACACATCCCTGCTTTTTTCCTCTCTTCATCAGTGTCTGTGAGACAGAGAGAACTTTCAGCAACTCAGTTTCTGTTTTTCTGCTGCTTTAGATATGCAGTGTTTCCTGCTAGAACTGAGACACTTCTTCCCTGTGGCATACCAGAATTGCAATTTCAGATAAAAAAAAAGGGTAAAAAGGAGGCAAAAAGGTAATACTGGTACTACTGGTGACATTTGGTAAAGCAGATTATTTCCCCAAATGCACAGAATGTTTGATAGATAAAGACAATGCTTTAGTAATACAAAAATTACACAAGACATCATGAAAGGTTGACATAACAGTGAAAATGGGGTGTGAATTTCTTTTCTATATTTGTTGGATAAAGCTAATAAAGACTGTAGCAGACTGCCTACAATGCCATCTGTAACAATATGGAGATAGATAAGAATGCATATGTCTTTTCCCCTGCCTTTTTAACTTGATTTAAAGCTTTGTTTGAATGGATAGTGCTGCATCTCAGCTGCTTCCCCTTCTCTCCCAGGTGTTTTATTCTAGCTCTGTTGGTAGCACAGTCCTGAAACCTCTTCATGTAGGGCAAAAGGGTTAATAATGGAACACTGACAAAATAATTCCTTTGACAGTGAAAACAAAATGAAGAACTTTCAAAAGTATTTGTCCTGAAAACCCTACAACAGTAGATGGGGGGTGTGTGTGTCTTTGGCTGTGGTAATGGGACAGCTATTGGTATATAACTTTGCACAAAATAGTTTATATTAACTTCTTCCTGTCAGCTGAGATGAAACCACGAAGGACTGGCCCAATATCATCTTGTTTATTGCTGCAGAGGTAACTTATGTTGAATTGAATTAGACTCTTCTTGTGGAAGTGAATGAAGGCCAATTATCCAAAAGCAAACCCAAACTCCTCTCTGCCAGACACTATGCAGGGAGTTAAAAGAATTTTAGAACATTTCTAGCCTTATTTTCCCCATGGCAGTCCATAGGGCTTTTGACGTATTTTTATTTTTTAAAGAAACTCAAAGTCCAGTGATCTTTATTAAACAAGTTGCTACATTTGGAGTCCAGAGGAATTTTCCCCTAAAATTGGTTAACTCTGCATTTCTTTTCCTTCTCAGGATCACAGGGATTTTTATCTAAAAAACCCCCCATGCTTTGCTGAGAACTTAAAATGGAATTGGTGATGTTCTTGATGGCTTCTGTGCATTTCCTGGACCACATGCTGACATTTTTCTAATTTTTAGCGCAGATTTTAATGTCATTAAGATGATTGAAAAGTGTTTTGTAACCTGTGGTGTGTGCTTGTGTATGAAGATGAATTACGAAGTTGCTTTCTTAAAGAAACATATATTGTAAGAGTGTTTGAGACTGCAGGCATCTGGAGCTGATGGCTAATCTCGGTATACCCAAAGACCTGGATACTAACCTAGAACTGCGGTTCTGAATGGGAATATTTAGCTTTATTTTTGGCATTACCTCCTTGTGCTTCGGTAACTCATTTGCTGAATGAGTTGCTCATTTCTCTCTTTCAGACAGCAGGGTGGGGGCGCTCTTTGCCTTAAATTGAAGGGCTAGAATCCAGACCGCTTGGAAGATTTGGTCTATGAGAGTACTTAGTTTCTGAGGGACAGCCTTCCTAGAGTGAATAAGCATAGAGTCTCCTTCTGTACCATTTTAAAGCAGTAGCAAAAAATCTAGGCTGCTGGGGACTTTGTATTGTAGCACTTCTTACCAAGTACTGGTTGCCCACCATCATATTTAGGGGGTTGCCATTGCACAGTACAGTAATCTTCTCCAATGTTGCTGATCTTGGGAGCTTCTGGAGGGTCAGGAACATCTGAAGAAAGTGTGAGAATGAATAAGAGTTGTTACTGTTTCAATTTCTATGTATACAAGTCAATGAAATATTTCTCTTCAACCTTTTCTTCTTTATCTTATCGATACATTTTTGTATCAGACAGCAACAGTAGGTATAATTGAGAATGTGGTTTCTTAAACTAAAGTGCATCCTGATCTTTGATTCTTTTCTCTCAGGTTGTTTTTTCTATAAACACCATGGATTATTCAGCTCCTTTGTTCTTCCCAGCCATAATTTTGCAAAAATGTAAGGTAGCAAGGTAATTCTATAAAGAAAGGCTTGCTCCAGGGCTTCCTATTGTCTCTAGAATAGACTTTATATAGAATACAATGACTGCATGTCTTTCTATACTTTGGTATTTTGGAGATATTAATAGTAAATATCTTTCCAATAGCTGAAGGGGGCCTACAGGAATACCGGAGAGTGACTCTTCATCAGGGACTGTAGTGGTAGGACAAGGGGAAATTGGTTTAAACTTAAACAGGAGAAGTTCAGATCAGATATAAGGAAGAAGCTCTTTACTGTGAGAGTGCTGAGGCACTGGAACAGGTTTCTCAAAGAAGAGGTAAACGCCCCATCCCTGGCAGTGTTCAAGGCCAGGTTAGAAGGGGCTTTGAGGAACTTGGTCTAGCAGAAGGTGTCCCGGCCCATGACAGGGGGTTGGAACTGGATGATCTTTAAGGTCCTTTCCAACCCAAACTATTCTGTGATCCTATGATTTAGGATTTATAAAAGATGAAAAGAGACAGTATTCACCTAAGCAGTGAATTCTGAATTTTAGAACTGTAAGTGAAAACAACTTTCTTTTATCATTTCCAAGTTTGCTCATAACCTGACATTCTGTCATATGTGTGGAAAAGTATAAAGAAAAGTTAAATATTGCAAAAAATGTTATAAAAATCACTGACTGAAAATTGTATTCCCCTCAGCTCTTCTGTGGCTCACAGTGGCAAACTGTTTATTTTAGATCAGGTACGTTATGTCTCTTTATTCCATTTATTGCTTATAGAATGAAGTAATCTTTGCTTAAAACCATAAACCACAACAAAATGACAAGACGATTTTCTTAGACAAGCATGAAATATATACAGAACAGAATGTAATTTGTAAAATGACAGGATCACCTGAAACTGGAAATATATAAAAAGAAAATACATGGATTTCTACTGGGAGCTGTTGTCTCACCTTTTCACACAGAAGGCAACTTACAAATTACATCTGCTACCTTTTGTAATTGATAGCATATCTTCCTTTATAACCCTTTTCAATTTTTCTAAACCTGAAGTCATAATTTGACTCAGATTTAGAGAAGGGTGAGTGTCAGTGAGCTTAAGATGCTTTCATGGCTGCTTCCTTCCTTCACTTACCAATAACTTTGACTGTGATGTCAGCCTTATCTTCTCCCACTGGATTCTTAACTATAACTCTGTATACTCCCTCATCTTCCTTTTCTGCTCCTTCAATAATGAACACACAGTGATCTTCATGCATCTCCACACGAACTCTGCCTTCAGATTCAAACAGAAGCTGTGGGCAGTGAAAGTAACAGATAAAGTCATTGTAAGTTGTGTCAGGGCAGCCTGATGAGCCTGTAGGTAAGCTGGGGAAAATCTTCAAATCGTTGAATAAAATAAAAATTACTGAAAATCAATAAAGCTTTTAAAGTTCTATTTGTGTGTAGAAGAAAGAAAATTTAGACTAAGTAATTCACATAAATAACATCGGGAAAATTAGTTCTGAAAGTCTGCACATTGTTAAGATTAATTGCTAGGTACACATACCCCGTTATGTTTCAAAGAAGTTACTCTAAGTACTTCCACGAATTCCTACTTGGGATATCTCCTATTATCAGTGCAGAGTTTCATGGATAACAGTTGGGTACTGTGTAAATTTGAGAAGGTTTTCAAATTGTTGAGCCAATATTCCTGATCAACAGTACCTCCATTTGGCATCAGATAACATGGATTTGAACAATTGCCTTCTAAAAACTTTACCATGTTTCTTTTAACTGTTAGTGTCATTAGTGTGATTTCTGTCACTCAAAAGTGTCGTGTGGGTTAACTTTCTACTCTAAGCTGAGGTCTAAACATAAAGATCGCAACTTTGCTGTACGTTTGTAACATGCTTTATTCTCCATGTGTCCATGTATCTTTAGACTTGGAACAGGAACCATTAGAAAGCATATGTGCCTGAATAGTGCCTCCAGAAACCAAAACCTGAGAAAGATTTATTTTTACATAGTAAATGTAAATTTTTCTTTTTTACTGTATCAAAATAAGTTAATCATGACAAAAAGAAAACTTGTTGGAAAATTCTATGGATCCTCTTTCACTTCTGTACGTTCATAGTCCACCTTCTTTACCCATTGTTGTCTTTCCCTGTGTCTTGTGAGATTTCTGTCCTTTTTTTCCCTAGTTATTAGTGAAGTTTACAGGTTAGTGGGTGAAAAAGAAAAGGAAAAACCATATTAATATATTAATAATTAATATATTAAAAAGAGTTTTCAAAATACTGCTTTGATTCCTTGTAATCCAGTCACCATGTGATGATGATTAGAAAGAGATTTCCTCAATCAGCATCTTAGTCTAAAATTGCTTCCCAGATCTCTTGTGCCCATTCAAAATGTTGGGTACTTGCCATTGTGAGGCAGGATGTTGGGCCTGATTTTCTCTCTGCTTCCCCAGTTTAATATCTACTGAATTTAATTTTATTTCCTTCTGAATATTACCTTTTATCTGGAAAACACTAAGCATATCTGTGTCTCTGCATGGATAATGAAGAACTTACCTTACCATCAGTATTTAAGTCACTGCCATTTTCTGAGGGAGTCATGGAATCCTCATTACTTCGAATAAGGTCAGTTTTCTAGATAAGCAAAGAAACCAGAGAAAGTCAGGTAAGGCTTTCTGAGCACAGCAGTGAAGCTGTTTTTGTAAGACAGAGGAGTATCCATATGTTTGTTACAGGGGTTGAAGATGGAAGTGTAAGGAAAGTGAAGAGCAAAGTGAAGGCAGAAAGCAGACCTGGGAAGGAAATCAACTGATAAAAAAGTCAAAAGTAGAAATGGAAATAGATGTATCAAACTGCAGTGAATTAAGGGAAGAATAAGGAAGCAAAACCAAATTTACAGCTTAACAAAGATGTACGACATTCCTGCTATAGAACTGTAACTAATCGTTGATCTGTCTGTGCCCTCTGGTACTGGTCACTCATCTTGTAACTACAAAAAAAAAGAAAGATTACTTCTTTCAGTAACAATGGAATAGTAAGTCAGATGTAGATGTTGAGACCTCATGCCTTAAAAATACCACTGCATAGGTATTGTCTGATGCCCAGTCATCATTTTATCAAAGAAACTTGTGTATGAGAGTCAATTTTTCTTGGTTCCCAAAATAGAGACAAATGGCTGTTATGTTTCCATACTAATACTGCATTGCAGAAAAAAAACTAGGTCTTATTAGGGAAATTAATATAATTGGCAATATTATTTTGTCTGTATCTACACATATGGGAAGTGTAATGATGCTGTAGAATATTATGCAAAGTATTTCTGTGCTTTATGCTTGTTACAGCACAAGAGCCCACAGATGGTGAGGGGTAGGGATGTTCTGAGACATTCAGAAAGGGAGCTGACTATAACACTTTGCGTCTAGCATCTAAGTTCTCTCTTTGATGTTTTGTAATTGGTTTGATAAGGCAAATAGCAAGTGTCCTTAATTTTCATCATACCAAATACACTTTTATCCCAGTGGTCTGCTAAGAAGATGTTTTCTTCACAGACTGTAGAATTCCTGAGAAAGATTGACAAAAATCTGCCAAGTTTGGAGCATGTCCATCCTATCCAGTGAAAGCGGTAGGAATGGCTCATCATTTATTTCTTTTTCTCTGAGGTAGGAAGAGACTAAACACATAACCTGTTTGCATGTACGTATGTCAACTGCAACATACTAAGCCCTTCTTTTGAAATAGAAAATAGGCAACAGTTTAGAAAAAGAACAGTTCAGGGTGACCCTCACAAAGCCAGCAAAATCCCAAACAGCTGAATTGCAGATATTTAAAAGGAAAATGAAAATGTAACTAAGAATTGCAAATCAGAGTAACATTTGAGAAAGAAAATGGATTTCCCGTTGTGACCTCCTTGCCTCAACCATTGTGCCAGGTTCCACATTACCTTGTTTACTTTCTGCCAGATGACAGTTGGTGTTGGATCTCCTGATATGGGAACATCCAATCGCAATTTGTTCCCAGCCACCACAATAATAGTGTCAGGGGATTGGCCCAGGCAGTCAAGGTGGATTTTAGGAGGTTCTATAGCAAAGGCAGAGAAAATAAGTTTTAGATTTTAGTTTAAGTGCTCTGTATGGAGAAATAAAATAGTGAATATTCATACATTAAAAATGAAAAAAAAACACTCCTTCCTTTGCTACTGAAAACTTATTTACTTGCATATAAATAACAACTTCTGTTCTTACCTTCTCTTGGTACAAAATCAATCTTGACCTCTAGGAAAGAAAGAGGGGAGGAAGAGGAGAAATAATCAGAAAACAGAATTTACACAGAATCTGCTCTCACAATGTAATTCTAAAGCTATTCATCATTAAAACCTCATAAGACATATACATATTAATGCAATAAACTGGAAAACAGGCTCAGGAAAACAATATGATAATGATAACATAAATTAACAGGGAAATTAAATGTGCCTATATTGAGGTATCAGGAAGGAGATTCTGCATACTCTTTCCGGCTATAACCATGATTAGTGCAAATTTTTTTTATCCCTCTAGAATTTCAATTACGTATCCTAAGATAACTTACCCAAAAACTGAAGCTTAGCAGAAAGGTTGTAAGCAAATCCCTGAGGGATGAAGGAATAATCAGCCTCATCATCTGGTGTTACATCCTCAATAGTTAGCTTATGGATTCTGGAAACATGAACAAATATATTGCATTCTTTTACCTCTCCACGAGAAATAAGGTTATCTCAAGAGACAAGGTGCAGTCTGTGGAATATTAACAGATGTTACTACTTCTTGTCCCCTTGTCCTAACATCAAGTCAGCAATCACTAGGACTGCTCTATTTTCAGTATTCAAGCAAACCCATGCAGCATGTTGTCTATGAGTGGATTTTTCTTGTCAAGGTATATAGTCTAGTCTGAATAAATGAAGCTGTTTCTCTGGTTTAGTCCAGTCCTTTACAAGGGCAGCTGTAATACAGCTGAATGGTTTCATTTGAGCAGATTGTGACTACAATAAATTCTTGAAAAGCAAGCTAAAAACCAGTGCTCCACCCCTGTATATTGTAAATTCAAAACAAAATATTGAAGGGAGTAGCAAGGAACACTACCTAGCATGCAATGCTTATGTGTCTCTTCAATCTTGGTTTCCGTTTACAGTAGTAGTCAGACGGCTAAGAAACTTGAGCACAAGATTGCACATCTGTGTGTTAATATGAACACTAGTTTTTCTGAGGAGTTTTATACATATGTGCTATCTTTATCTGTCTGAATACTACTGCTAAGTTTAAAGTTACCGACAATGTGTTTTCTAGGTTGCTTGAATACTAAGAAAACATAAAATTCTGATAAAAAAAGAGACTGAATTCTCCTGCTATACCGCTGATGCCTTACATGCAAAATACACTAACACGGAAGACTGCATGCATACAAAAGCAAGTCTGTGAATATATTTTTATTGCATATGTGAAGGTTTTAGACTTTTTCCTTTCAGCTGGACCCACGAGAGGGTCTTGTTCTATATTCCTGTCCTCTGAGATAGTGGTTTCTGTAGAATGTAATGCAATACCCAAGCATATAACTGCTTTCTGAAACAAGACTAACCTGCCAATGTGGGAGATCTTTATCCTTTCATTTGGAACCACTTCCTTTCCGTTTTTCAACCAGATTCCTTTCACATTTTCATCAGAAACTTCACACTTGAAGACTGCCTGGTCACGAGCCTTCACTGTCAGGTCTGCAATGCTCTGATAAACTTCCAGCTTTTTCTCTGATGTTGGGAGGATAATAGATATGCACATTAACAAATCACAATAGCGCTGTAAGTAAATGCTTGGTGTGGGTTTACTTAGTAGAAAAAGCTAAGGCTGACCAAGCTGTGTATGGAAGAGTGATATATGAAGGGAAAGCCACAGCTTGCAGCACTTAAACAGGGCTGATAGCTAAGCACCTGTGATTATCAGAGTATCTGTTACATCCTTGATGCCCTTTATTATCAAACCTTATGGCCCTTATTAAGTGTTCTTTTTCCTTGGTGTAGTGCTACCCCTATGCACTATCTTGGAGAAGGTTACCTTAGCCTGTTTTAATTTGGTGCCTACCTTGTACAATTAGTTCAGCAACTGATACCCCACCATTGGTCTTCACTGTGTAGTGTCCACTGTCCTCTTTGGTTGACTCATTAATAATTAGATACTGCTTTTTGCCATCTTTCTTGAATCGATATTTGAACGTTTCTTCTCGTGTCAGCTCAACCCCATCCTTTTCCCTGCAATGCCACGAATAGGATTGAGCCATTTTTCAATTGTTGGAAGAGAGTAAGAGACAGCTCAATATTACTAGAGATTTGAAGACACAAGATAAATTTAATCTTCGTAACATTTCAAGGCAGCAAAATGTTATTGGAACTAGAAATACTTCTAGCTTGACCATTAATTTGCACTAAGTATTTCACTTCTGGTTCAAGAGAGTTTACTCACAGGATTTACTTAATTCTTAGTATTTATGTATACATTTATTTATTATAGATAACTATGAAAGTATATTAAATGCTGTAGAAGATACAGGGATGAAGACGCTTCAGCTGCAGAAAATTTGCTATTTTATAAATTGCCATAAAGTAAATGGGACCTGCTGGGAAATGACTTAGAAGTCTTAATTTTCCTGATGTAAATTATGATAGTTATAAATCCATGGTTTGTGGGCACCAGTAAATTAAGAAAATTTTAGCATGGATTGAAATGAAGATGTATTTTGGATTTTGTAGCCCTTTACATTGAAGGATGTTCCAGTTTATTTAAGACATTACTAAATTAAGCTTCACCACCCAGCCTGGGAGGAAATTTAATTATTGTCATTTCCAGTCATCACAAAGGGAAATGAGCAGAGAGGATCCATGCTGCTCAGTCAAGGTCACACAGAAATACTCAAGATTTCCTGTTGTTAATCCTAAACAACATGAACAGGCTGCAAGAAAATAACTTGTAGTTTCCTCAGCATATTCCTTTTGTAGTATTTTATAGTTTTCATTATTATTTGAATATATTAATATGATATCACTTGAATACCACTGCCGTTTATAAATGAAAATGTTTTTCTCTTTTAATAGAATAGGACTTTTCTATCCTGTGTAATTTCCGTTATTCGTTATCAATGACTATTCAGCTTAAGAAATGTGCCTACAGGATGGCAAATTGAAATGCTACTGAAAGACTCCTTAAAATAATATAACTCTAAATTCTAGGTAGATATATGCAAGGAAACCTTTTGCCTCTGTTAGTTTGCTGAAGTAAATCAGAAGATCTAAACTTTAATTGAGAGAGGAATCCTCTGACTTGAGACTTAGATGTATCTGCTGCAAATGCATTTCAAGATACCTATAGGTTTCTCCTTCCTAACTGTCCTTTACAGCACAGATTTTTGGATCTTATCTTTGGTTTTGGAAAAACACTGTTTTCTCCCTTCCAGATCATAGCACAATGTAAGTAAGGGAGGAAACAGAAGATGCCTTTACCAGTCACATGAAAAAGAGTGCTTAGTGTTATGTCAGGATTACGTTTCTTCTGATTGCTGAGTGGCAAGAGTCTGAGACCACATTCAAGATGTTCTCCTAAGGCTGATAGTCTCATTCATGCAGATTAGTTCTGGAACAAGTGCTACAAAGCAATGAGTAAACCTTTGCTGAACTTCTGAGAACAGACTCTGATCTAGAAGTTTGACACGTTGCTCTGACAAAACTAGGCACTTGCACTGTGGTTAGTGTTCCAAAGCTGAACATCTTCATTTCTTTTTTAGTGAGGAATTTTGACATATGGCTCATGAAAAATGTCTGAATGTTCAGCTATTGTTAAGAAAGAGATTTCTTAAAATCTTGTCTAAATAATGAAAATAGGCTATTTACGATGACTGGTGTCTTAAGTCCCTGGGAAGGGAATAGTACATTTAACCTGTGTTTATTTTACTGACTAGCACTTTGCTGATGCTGTTTGTGAGTAGAGTGTTTGCAGAAGGTTATACTGACAAATACTGGAGTGATAAAACCATAAACCTCAAAAAAAAACCCCAACTCCCGGATATCATTTCACTTAAAATAATACTTCAATGAAAAGTGAAAACCCTCATATAAGGTAATGTTAGAGGCCTTCCTTTGGTAACTGGAGCAATGAACTGGAAGAATCAGTTGATATCAAAGTGTAAGTGGAAGATTTTATAGGACCATAAAGTGTCGGTTTAAAGACCACAGTAGGTCATCTGGTCCAGCCTCAGACTTGAAGCACTAGTGCAGTAGTAGGTAGGTTAGCCATAGTGTAGTGTATACAAGTCCAGAACAAACAAGATCAAATATCTGTTCTCAACTTTGCCACTCAGTGACTGTCTGGAAATGCTTTCCTATTTCCTGTTTAGATTCCCAGGACAAATCGGTTAATGTCTTCTGAGATAAGGCTGATGTAGGTACTATGTGATAATGGGGATGCAAAGATTTATTGTTGCTGTTACATTACTAGGGTTTGTTTTCCTTTGGAACTAATCAAAGGATGCATACAGCATTCAGAGATGGGAAAAATCATGTCGAAACTTCTTTAAGGATTATTTCCAAAAGCACCTGAATTTTAAAAACAGTTATTCCATAGCAATGCATAATAAGAATGTGAGACCTTTCCAGGTGATCAAAAGAACATTCTTTCCTGATTACTGTGAAGAGACCCACATAATGAGTTCTCCAAGTCCTAGTCTGATGGCCATGCCTAAGAGGTTGTGAGCATTATTTGTCTTGTGCAAGTCACATAATTGCTTTTGTTCATGTGCTTGTGATTTCATATCCCCAGTTTAAAGGGTGCTAGAACAGGTGCTCTGAGTTAGTGCCTGTTACTTGGCTTAAACTATAGAGCATTTCCGTAATGAGCCATAAGACTGAAACTCTTTCTCCATACTGTGTTTCATGTTTTCCCTGGACACTGTCCTCCACTGTCCAAAATACTCCCTTTGTTCCAAGAACATTGACTCTCTCACATAATAAACTCAGTAAAATACAGCGTAAATGTCTAAGTGCTCAGTTTTCTGTTGCTGCAGTTTGAAGAGTTTCTCTGGCCACTTGCTGCATTTCAGGCTGAGACAGCTGCTGGTTTGGCCTTGTCACAACAAATGCCCAGCCCACTGATAGCAGCCCTGTAAGATGTATGGGAGTTGTTCAAAGGCAAAGGATCAAAGTGTGGCAGCTGCACTGTGCTCTGAGATGAACAGATCTGATTGTCCCCATCTCGTGTGACCAAGCATCTCCAAGCAGTTCCTGAACAATAGCATGTGTGTGCCTGTGCGTGTGGCTTTAAAGGTGTAATGCATATGCTGTACTAGCTCTTGAGCTCTATTTGAATTCTCAGTTCCTTCCTTTGGGAGGGCAGATGAGTGTTTGGCACTTTCCAGGAATGTAATGGGCATTGTAGGAACAGTTGATACCACGTGCCAGAAGCTGTTAACAAGCACAAGAAAGTTTCATCTGGTAGAGAATGAAGTGAGAACAGTGTGAGTAAGACCTGGTATGTGAGCACTGCCTGCTGTGCCTGCCCAAGCAACATGAACCCAGCTTCCGCTTGTCTGGAATGCACAATAAAATGGACTCTATCATCTAAATGTTTGTCATCTTAATCCTACTCGCTGCATATGCATAATGATTGCTTTTATAGGATCACTACAACAGTTATGTTAAAATAAGCCAATGACCTTCTCTCTGTGTCTCAAGAGACACTACCTTTTTACCTAAGAAACAATGCTTTTTAAGAGAACCAAACACCACACCTCACTGTGGTTGAGAAGGCTGGAAGATTCCATAACATATAGCAGACTCATCACAATACAGATCTGATTAGTCTGGCCAATATTTAGACATTACTGTCAAGTGTTTAGAACAGTTTAAAGCCAACAGCTCAGTACAGTCAGCAGCACCCTGTAAACACTACACAAGAAATTCTAGAGACCCTATAAAATACCTATACCTTTTTTTTTCTGGCTTCTCAGTTCCTCCTCAATGTTTGACATATGGGAGGAGGATCAGCCTTTTTCTGAAAGCACTTATATAGGATGCCTTCTTCCTTTGTATTCACAGCTCTAGTACACAAACACTGGACCCAGAATGTCCCATGGAGTGACACAGTTTCCTGTTGTCTGGGGCTTTTTTCCCCTTTTCTATTCTCTTACCATTTCACAGTAGCTCCTTCCTCAGACACTTCACATTCAAACTCCACCCTCTCTCCAACCATCACCATCTGGTCTTCTAGTGGGTGAGTGATCAGGATTGGAGGTTCTGAAAATGAAGAGACTTTTAAAAAACCAGTATTCTAAAAGACTGAAAACCAGAGGTAGATTTCAGCACCCTGCGCTGTACAGGAAGAGCCCCATGGTGATGCTCTCTGTGCTGAAACTTCAAATTTACTGTGCCAGATCACATTATAAGTATTACCAAATGGCCTTTTGAGTTTTGCTTCATGAGGCAGAATACAAACACAGAATTAATCAAGTTTCATATAGAGTCTAAAATTCTAAACCCAGAGGCATTAGTTTCTTGCACAACTTTAGCTGCCCATAGAGTTTATATTGAGTGGAATCAAATTTTTAAGGTAACTTTCTAGCCCTATTGTTGGGAAGAAGTAAATCACTTCCCAAATGAGAATTAATGGTAATCATCACTGTGCTGTTTTCTTCTGCTTTTAGTTGCAGCTATGGGAATAATTTTCTTTCATTTAACTGTAAGAAAAATATATACTTCAAGAGATAATCAGAATTTGTTCATGTTTGAGAATTTTCTTTCCTATTAGATTATCTAATCTGAGAGTAGAGAAGCTGACAGTAATTCAAAGTTCATTTCTCACCTTTTACAAACAATTCCGTGAAGCTCTTCTCGTCCCTTACCACACATTCATATGCTGCATCATCAGCCAGAGAGCAGTGGTTTATGGTCAGTATTCTCTTATTCCCAACAGACTCAAAAATATATCTGAAAAGAGAATCTGAATGTAATTATCAGAGTCAAATTCCTTTCAATCCAAGCACTGTCTTCCCCTGCCTGACAGAGGAAAGGATTCCTTCTTTTTCTGGCATCTGTGGCAGGGTTTAAGACTCAAGCCCTATACCCCTGTCCTGGTGCAATGGACGGCAGTAGTGCTTGAAAAACTATAGCATAGGGAATTATGGAGAAATCTTCATGCAGGTGTGAGAAGTACAAGCTCTTGTGTCACGTGCTTTTCTAACACCTAGCAATACAACAAACCTGACTACCATTAAAAATGCTTTGTCATGGCTTCAGCACGAAATCACTGGACACTGGGTTGACAAACAAGCTGCACTGAAGTATATCCCTTATCATAAGGAAGCAATTTTGAACCCTGGATATGCACATGAAGATCAGAATATAATCTGAGGACTTACTTGCTACATAGGTAGATGGAAGCATCCAGTTTCATGTGTAGATATACAGAGCAGAGGGAAAAAAAAGAAAAAGTGATGAGATAAGCAAGCAGTCCCTAAGACAAAGCTTCATGTAGATTCTTTCTCAGCACCCATTTCTCCCCCATACATTCCTTTATTTCCAAGAAAAGCTAGTTTTCCCACTTTGTCCAAGCTGTAGCTCCTTCTCTTGGGGATTTCCCATGCTTCTATTTTACCTGCCGCTCACTTGGATCTCCTGTCCGTTCTTCAGCCATTTCACATCAGCATCTGGATTGGCAACTTCGACCATTAATTTGATCTTTTGCCCTTTATCCACCTGGTAAGCTGGATCCAGTTTCTTGAGGAATGCTATGACAAAAAATGATTAAAAAAAGAAGTAGTATCGTACTCATTTTTATACTTAACATTTATTTTTGCATTCTCTATCAAGGAAGTAATCCTTCATTTCCTTTCCTATGGTTTAGCATCATCTTAAACCTTCCTTGCTTTGTGCATTCCTGTTTGCATTTTTACCATTCCTGTCTGCTGTTCATCTTGTTCTGTTTTCTGTTTTCCTTAATATAGGATGAAAAGTACGTGATATGAACTAAAATAAGCACAGTAGAATATTCTAAATCAGATGTGGATATGTACTTCAACACATCCCACACAGAGTTACAGCTTTGTCTACCCATGTAGGAAAATGATACTGATCTTCTCACTGGTGAATGGCAGTTTGCCTTCTCTGTTTCAGACTTTTAAAACAAATTAGTTAAAATTAGGCAATTAATACTTCAGAAGTCTAGAAAAGGCTCAAGAATTCCAAATATATCATCCGAATGGAAATCAAGTTCTTTAAGTGGACCACTGATACCTGACATACTGACCAGTTTTAGGGGTGGGGGTGTTGTTGCTTTCTGTTCAGGGAAAAATAAGGGGGAGGGCAGAGGAAACTAATTAAAATAAGCAGGTTCAGAACATCCAGAGTTTCAGAGGAAGGTAGCTCAGAGCTTTGGACATCACTTTAATCTTTGGGAATCAGCATTTCACATGTAAAACTGTGTAACAATTGGAATAGGAAACTCCTATTCCTCATGCTTTTCTCATGGCTGCCGTTAGCTGATGTTAATACTCAAAGAAGGTAAGAACATTTATTTGGAATAAATACAGCTTGCCAACCTGTACTTTTTTTCTCTTCCTTCTTTATGCGTTTGAGGCGTTTCAGCATCCCACGCAAATCTGTGATCCCATACTGAAAAGCAATTTTCTCGTATTCAGAAGGAGGAGCTTTCCTCAGGATTTCCCAGACATCAACATCAGATTGGGATTCAGATTTTCCTTCACCTCTGCAGAAAGGGATTAGAGGATCTGAATGCCACTATTGAGAGGATTTAAAAACACCCGTAGGCTTGGCGAGCTACATATTGGCTTGATGAAGCCATTTCTTCATGAAAAATGTAGTAGTCTAACTTTTCCTATATTGTTACCTAAAATGATGAAATAAAACTAGTTTTACTGCTATTTATATATAGTGACTAAAATCCAATTACTGCCCTGAGCTGTTTGCTTTCTATTACCCAAGGCAAATAAATATTAACTTCCCTTTAATGATGGGTAATAGAAACACGTGGAGATTTGTTTTCCTGGTGTGGTCATATACAAAATATGTAGCAAAGCAAGGAAGTGAACTGACATCCTGAGAACGCCTTAGAAACAAGGCAGTTGGTTTATGTTAATAAGAGACAAATCCTTTTCCACCCAGGGCCCTTTTTCTCTTCAGTAAAATGAATTGGAGGCTATTAAGATATTTATTATCTATTGTAAATATAGTTGCTGTCTATAGGAATCTATAAAACATGAAGGCACATAGACTGGTGAGTAATGGCCAACATGACAATATTTACAATGGTCTACTTATAGTTTAACCGAAGAACTTTCAATTATGGAAGAATTAATGTATGGTTTAGCAAAACAGAGTGAAAATTTGGTTGCCTGGCTTTGGGAAAGGCTCTTTTTCTGTCATCATATTTTTAATGTAAAAGATCATGTATAGAAAAAAGAAATTGTAACCTTACCGATTTACTGTGCGCAAGAAGCTGCTGTACTCCAGAATGACACAGAGAATTGTTTGGAAACACATACAGCATCCCAATGGGCAAGAAAGAAGGCATCATGTGTTAATACAAAAGAGCCATGAATATTACGTTCACCTTTAGCAGAACATGCCTGTGCTTCAGTAGCAAGGAGATGAAGGAGCTCATGCAAAAGCTCTGAAATAGGATTAAGAAAAAGGCTATCCCCTATTGAAACCAATCTCACTCCCACACTTCGTATAGTTCCACTCTGCAATTTATAAGTGTAAGCTCATCTGGTTATTGCAGACGTTATCCCAGAATTATGGCTGATCACCTTACAGAGAACACATAGGTCATGATGGAGTTGTTGCCTGTCATAGTCTGCATTTTGGTAAACAGAGAAAGGATGGAAGATGTAATTTAAAAATTTCTTTAGGAAAAGGAACTTCCTGTGGCTGCTGTTTCTGGTACCACCAGAACCAAGCAGATCTCAGTGAAGTGGAACACACCCTTATAATGAAGCCATGTTTAGTTGTAAACCCAATAAGAAGGCAAGTAGGTAATGCAGAGAAAACCGGAGGATTATTGGGCATATTTCCATTCTTTTTTCCCCGAAAATTTTCTAAGAAGATACCAGTCCCATTGGTCTGTAAAATCATGACTGTAGTCAGTCTAGACAGAAGATAAAACCAAACGCTTCTGGTGCTCCTTTAGTTGTCAAGCTAAAAAGGTTTGCTCATAATGTGAGCACGATGTTTATGAAAGTACTGCAGTCCAGACTTGAGATTTCCAGAGCATCTGTGGCTCTTGAAAGGAAGTAAGAGATGCGGTTTTCAGCTTAGAGAATTTGAGCTGAAATGTGGCATGTGATATCTTATATCTTTGGAGGGGTTTATCACTCTCTAAGCCTTTAGTAGCACTCATTGGATTGATGGGTGTATCTGAGGTTTGGGCTTCTTGTGATAAGTACAGCCTATTGGGTATTTGTTTTGTCATAACAGTGTGCCAACATCATCCACAGATCTAATCAGGGTTTCTCTTATCTATATATCATCTAGTCTGGGGCTGCTATAGATGATTTGTAGTTTTGCCTAGCAGAAGGCAGGAAAATTGAACTAATTTGCCAAATAGACCGAGATATGATTTTAACATGAGCAGTTATAGGGCTAGTTCTCCTAATTATATCAATGAGTAACTTTTAAATACTTCTAAATACATGTAAATTGAAATAGATATCCAAGCACATAAATCTAGGCATATATGTTTCTACTGTACTGAGTTCTTTGTACTAGTACAATTAATGTTCTGTGGCACAAACTATCTCAAAAGGAAATGTAAATTCATATCAATCAATGAGAAAAACTTAACAGGCAGTATATAAATTCTGGTGGTGTCTCTGTCTATCTGCCTACTTCTATGCTCATCTCTATTCACCCCTTAACCTGAAAATTCGCAGGTAGTTCATGGAGTTTTCAAAAATTCACAGAGTTTTCAAAAGTATTTTGTGTGAGCTGTATTTAAACACACCATGAGCAAAATCTCCCGATTTGGTTGCAATTCCACAGTCCTGTGCATCCCACTATTGAGAAGACTTCCTTAATTTTACCTTTAGCTTTTCCATTACTCACTGTCATCCCACCTTTATATCTGGCAATACTGTTTGGGTGTATGCAAGCTGAAATACAAGAAATTTGGTCAAAAACACGAGTATAGTACCTTCCTTGGAAATACTAATATTTTTTAATTACAGTTAAAGGCATGTAAGCTGCATGCAAAGTTGTACTAAAAGTTAAAGGTTGTAATTTGTATAGTGTTTGAGTTGTGGAAAACCAAGGAAAAAATGTCTTTCTCTGCTTCTGAGCAAAGATTTCTCCACCTCAATACTCCTTTTCACCATTTTATATTTGCTCAAGCTTTCTCTTTGGTCCCATAAAGACACAGAGTTTGCACAATTAGGGTGTACTCTTCCAACAGGAACTAAGCAATGTATGAAAAGTAATAGACCTAGACTCCTGAAGTTTCTCCTACCCATATGTTACTCTCCCTGATGTTGGGATCCTTATTCAGAATGATCACCTCATAGGTTAACTATGCACTTGGGGGCATTAAGATGCAGCTCAGTGAATCTTCTGTAAATGGAATATGCATCTGATATGTTTTAAACATATGTGGACGGGTTAAAAATAGTTCTTGTACATCCCAGAGATGGTTCCTTCCTATCCCATTACTGTCAACTGATTGGACCCTGTCAGCTGTCACCTCCTTCAAGGTCTCTGCTCACTATCCCATTTAATAGTTCTGTGACAGCTGTTCCCTTTCTCTTCCCAATGACCTCTCCTTGGCCCATGACATCTGTATGTCAACACTAGTTAATTAAATTACAATGATAGGAGATACAATATTAAATGAAGCTCTTTTTATTCTAGTGGGAATGTTCATTACCTCTGGATTGAGTGGCACTTGTACATTAGGTGTGAAAATGTAGAAGTGCCAAAAGAATACTCTTCAATTCTATTTGAATCTGCATAGCTCTTGAGAGTTCCTCAGCATGAGGTCCCCTTTTCTATTCTATTTTAACAAACAATTCTGTTTTTAATTTGATTCCATGATGAGGTATTTTTGCCAATCAGTTCTCATTAAGAAAGGAGTGGCCTTCAAGCTGTGGTGCGCAAAGCCTGAAGGATCCACAAATTACTTCTAAAGTGGCTGTGAAAAACACTTAGGAGCAGTGAATCATCAACATGCTTAAATTCACTAAACAGAGGTTTGTAAGTCGAGAAAGGTCAAAACCAGCAACAGAATGCAGCGACATTTATAAGCTTCTTCTAATGAACTGAATTTCTAGTCTAACAAATAATGAATACTTAAATCCACAAACTGAACATTTCTGGAAATACTGGGAATTTTTACTCCTTTAAGAGTCCAACCACTGCTCAATACTAACTATGAAAGCTGAAGGGAAAGGCACTAGGATAAGGTCTCACAGGAGGTTTTCCCTACTTTAGAATTACAATAAGATTCAAATGCAACTTTTGTTTCAGACTTCTCTGGGGCTCATGGTGAAACAAGAAACTTGGATATCAGTGTCAGCTATAGAAAGTTTGATAAGTGGACCTTCTTGTCTGTTTTGTCTTGTCTGTCTTGAGAGTTCTGGTTGTAGTGTTACTGCAAAGCCAGAATTCCCTTCTAGGTGGATATGTTACATATTGCATAATGCAGGGCTTTGTACACCTGTGTGCCCTTGTAGCCCCACTGAAATGTGTGTGAGTTAACTTGAATGAAACATCAGGCTATTGAGATACTGCCTTCTGTAACCAAGCTACTCCAAATGTACACATGATCCTGTACTCTTTGTGGAGATAAAACCCTTTTTATAAACAGTGATACTAATACCTGAGCAAAGACTGGACACAGATGCCCAACAACATTCACCCAAGTAGTTGTTTGTGCAGACTTCAATGGTGTAAGTTACATTTGCAAAACATGAGTCTAGTGACAAGTGTTTATAGAAACTTCAGGAGCTGGAAAGACAAAGTGAGTGGCCAGAGGCAGTGAGCAGAACCATGTTTGGAGTAATGGGATGATAAAGAGCAATGGAAACTTCACTTGGAATGGAATTAAATGGTTTGTAATGGAGAAGGCTGTACATTTATAAAGTAAGTGACTTCAGTAATACCTTCATTAACACATTTAAGGAAGGATGGAACAAAACTTCAGCACATGTTTGATAGGCACCAGCAGGTATATTAAGCAAATGATTTTTCTGATTCTTATTTCTATGACTATAGGAATTTAAAGCAGCAGATTGTTGAGAAAATCTAGAAATTCAAGGACAATTTAAAACTGCTTATAAAAGAAAGTGATGATGAAAATGAAAAGACATTCAGAGAAGCACATTGATTTGCATTCAGTAGTCCGCCCTTAACTTCTAATAACTGTTTAAAAGCATTTCTGTCTCAAGAATTGCTGATAATTTGCTTATATGCTACCTAAACTTTGTCACGCTCGACACCTAAGAAAGATAAAGATGCATGCATTTTTTCAAGCAAATGGTTCTTCTATTCAGCCTGACCCATGCATTTGTAATGAAATAAAATAGAAATCTTACTCTCTGTTGGCAACAGCAGAATCCAAAACATCCAGATTAAGATGGTGGGAAAAAGAGAAAAAGAGAAGTAGGCAGGTTATGAAAACAGATATTGCAATGAAGGATGAGAATGGGAGAGGAAATTCCACCAAAAAATGCCAAAGTAAAAGAAAGAAATAAAAAATAGAATTGGAAGAATTAAAAAAATATTTATATAATATTTATGCAACATAGACTATCTTTACATATATGTAATAAAATGCGGTAGAAAATATAGTTGTGCAGTGTCATACTAACAAATATCTAATAAATAGCTTGTCTTCCCAGCTCTCTGATGAAAAGTGGAAACTTAGGACAGAAAATTCCTATTATAATATGTATATATTCCTATTATAATTTATACAGCTGCCTATATATAATAAATACCTGTCTATAATAAACTCTTATACAGAGGCATTGTAAATTGCTGTTGCGTTTTAAGGCTTTTTGTAATGAAAAGCGCTGGTGGAAGAGCGTAATTGCCTTAGTCCCAGCCTTTTCTGTCTTGGGAAAGATCAGTCTTATAAACCAAGCAGAAATGCATCAAATGCTGGGTATTTGGGGAAGTTGCCGTAATTTCCTGTCATTCTTTTTCCAGTTAGAGTTGCTTTAGGAAAACTACAGGGATTCTGAATTTATGAAACTTTCATTTAATCTAGATTTTGTGCTTTCAGAGTTGTTCAACAGAAGCTGGTTGTTTTAATTCTGTCAGTTCATGGATTTTTACTCACCTCTTTTTCAGCAGGGCGCTGAAATTAAACTCTCCATCTTCATGACCCTCGGTACTGTACAGTAACAGAAAGCTACAGTTAGTTCCAAAAGGAGATGGGAATACCTTGGGAGACTATAGCATTATGTAGATGATATATTTTTGTAGGGGACTAGTAGATGGATTTAGAATGACTTAGAACATGACCTGACATGGGAGGTGACAATTAGGCTCTTTGTCCATATTGGTCTTCATATAGGTTTAAGAAATATACTTAATGAACTTGCATTTTTTCTGTGCTGATTATAGATAAAGTTGTGCATAGTATTAGCTTGGTGGTCATATTGATCTGGAATGTATTTACCATAAAGATGTTTCAGAAGCTTTTCTTTAGAATCATTAGTGCTTTTAGAAAGCTGTCGTATCAGAAATGTGGATATTATTTACAGTGTGAGAGGTATTTAACCAACCTTTCTCTGGGATTTCTTCCAATCTAAAATAATGTGGGGATTTTTCTAGTATTATCCCAGCTGTAATTGTTTCCTAAGGATCTTGGTGATTCCAGAATTTATTACACAAAAAAGGTGCCACATCATTGGTGCTTGGGAGAGTTAAAGGACGAATTCTGCGATCTAACTTTGACTCTGAGATGAGGTTCAGTATGCAATTGCCCAACAAGCATCATGACAAGCAACGTTGTGATGAGTGGGTTTGTGGGAACAAGAAGCAACAAGCAGGAGTTTTTTGATGTGTAATTTTGTCTGTTACACATGGTGAGCTCAGATGGAGTGTACAATGTTTTTTTGGTATTCTTAATCAAATGTCTTTTAGCTGTGCTTCTGAGCAGTTGAAGTATAGATCTACTCTGAAAACTTAGAGTAAGGTCACTAAAATCACTTCTTTGGGTTTAATTGCTAAAAAATGACTTCAGGGATTTGATATAAAAGTGCTAGGAGTTACACTGGATATCATGACTATTGATTATTCAATTTAGGGGGAAAAAAGGTCTTTTCTGCATTCAGACAAGGTTCAGGAAGTCAAAATGGATTTTCTTTGTCTCTGTCTCCCATCATCAGTATTCAGCTGCTCCTTGACATTTCTGTTGTCTTGAGTATGAGAATCTGGTGATGCTACCTTACAGCATTCAGATTTGTTCAGCAGCAACAACTTACATTTAATTATTGTTTTATACACAGAAATTATTCTTTTTAGTTGTGCTGGTGGTGGTGGTAGCCCATAGTGCGGTCTATGTCAGTCCATAATGCTAGTTGCTTCAGAGAAAATCTGTCTGTAGAAGTCTAAACCAGAATGTCAGGAAAATTCAGTATTGGAGGAACAAATGTTTCAAAACATAACAGCTTCAACAGATAAATTATGGGCATTTTAACAGTATTGTTCTTAAATGGAAGAGAAACAAATGCTAAACTTCTTGTGCTGTTTGACAATGTAATGTTAGTGAGAAAAGTAACAATCTTGAATCAGCATTATTTTGAATATGTTGTGAGAAGAGATCTTTTTATTAAGACAATATCATTTTTACTTCTGTTATTACTCTTAAGGTACTACAGTGCTGCAAAGGATCATTTTCTGGGTATGATGCTCAAATGGAAAAGTGTATTTTGGCCACTTTGTTCCCTACTTTTAGAAGATTTTCAGTGTTTGCAGGCATAAAATGTACATGAGAATCACTAGCATAATATCAATTTTTGAAAGGGATTCTTGTGATCAAGTACTCAGGAAATCAGAATCTACAGCTGGGAAAATAACTAGTCACCTCTTGCTTCCTAGGTGATAGTTACATTAGATTTTCAGGAAAGCCTAGCAATCAGTATTTAGGTTTTCTGAAGAATAAGGTCCTAATAATTCCTTTAACATGCATAGAGTTAAGTCTAATCTCAGAGTTCCTATTTTTGTTATGGTAGAAGAAGCTGGAATCAAAAAGGATAGGCTGGGAAATTTAATGATACTTGGGTAAAAAATGTGCCAGGGAACAACAGATTTTCATCTACATATGTGTTGGTACATTTCTGCAAGCAGTGGCAATCTCAGTCAGGATGTGGTCAGTAGAGAGGAAAACATGTAAAACATCAGGAGCAGACATGCATGTAATTTGAAGTTACTTTTTCTTGTAACAGTGGTGAGAAGATGCCACTTTTCAAACACATGCATTTTCTGTAGATGAATCTGCCTCTCTTGGGACTATCAAACTACTCTTTTCATTATTTATACTTATGTTGCTACTTATTTGTATTGATTTGACTTAGAAATACTACACACTATAAACAATTATTTATTTGGAATTTAAGCTACTGTTTTGTTTTGGGGTTTTTTTTCCTTATTTTATTTCTTTTCCTAAGCAGAGAGAGACAGTTCATTGTTAGACTGGAATTTGTCTGCTGACACAGGCAGTGGCTACCTGAGGAAGGCTGAAGTCATCCGTCTCCCCCCTCCTGCTAGGCTCCTGAGTGAGGGTATCAAAGAGAAAACTTCAGATTTAAACAGGTCTGTTCAAAATCTGGCTCCATTCTTACAGCAGAAACTGAAAATCTGAACAGCCTGAAGCTGCTCACACTGCACTTACTCTGAACTGGTTCTGAATTCTGTGCTAGCAAGAAGAGAAGCTCTCAAAGCCTGATTTCACTGCACTGAAATAACACAATGCAGCTATGCACTGAGTGTCCTCTATTTAATAGGCAACACAGCAAGGCTGGTCAGCCTCCTATAGATGGATTTGACTGTAGATAAATTCTACGAGTCTTTTAGTTCTTTGTGATATAATGTTAAAAATCAAAACAAAACTAAATTAAAAATTCATTGAAAAATAGAACTTCTAGGGAAAAACTTCAGAAGTTGCCACAGATGATTTGTGTCCTACGTTAGAGAAATAGTTATCTGTTGGAATATTTTTGGTCTAGTAATTTTGGAAGGATAGATACATAAAAACTAAATGAGCAACTGAATCACACAAAGGGGGAAGAAATACCCAACAATGAAAAAACCATGTGGTTATTGTCTAAATAAAAACCCATACAGTTGTGCCTTTTTTTTTTTACTAATAGAAGGGGACATTATTCCAGTAAGTCATATATCAATCCAGACAGTATGATAGGTGTGGGAGAACAGCCTTTTCAGCACCAGTGCAATACCTTGCATTCTTTAATATCTAAGACTTACATATATCTGAGTTTTTACACAGACATAGTATCATTGACTTAAATTAATATAATTATAGAACCTGAAAACAAATACAATCAAAATGCTTATATTAATATTATCAGTGATATGCTGCTCACAGACCTCCCATCAAACCCCACTTAGGTTTAGCAAATGTTTGTACTAAGGTATATGTAGTTCCTCAAGCCAGACCACATCAAGACTAGGCACCACACAGAATCTTTTCTTCTCTATTGGTCTACGTCTGGAGTGCACTTTACAGGTCTGAAAAATAAAGTGCTAAAGATCTTGGTAGAACTCTACACATTATCAACCAAATAATTGAAGACAAGCATGATTGTTAGGCTAATACAAAGTCTAAACTCTATTAGATGATTTCTAGGAGTTTTATAGTATTTTAGTAGTAGAAATATTTTCTTAATAGACATCTTTGTGCTTTTAGTTAGTTTTGCCTAGGAAAGTAATGAATGCTACACAGAAGTATAATCTGATCTACATGAGTTTCCACTGTACATACTCACGTGCGTCGGAAGGCAGCGCGAATATCCAAGTCTCCAGGTATCGGTGCTTCTGATGTGACAAAAAGTGATGAATAAGAATGGGAAAGTCAAAATAATGCAGAAATACAGTGATATTCCTAAAGCTTTTCCTTTGCAGATCTGTTTTCTTTTTCTAAAAGTCTTATGTTGTAAATTGTGATCAACTACATATTGAAGATTGAAGCATCATCTTCAAACAGTAATTAGCTTTCAACATCCAGCGTTCCATGTGGAGCTTAGCTCTTGTTGCATGCTTTATAATAACTTGCAGCATGATGAATTGCCTTATCTCTTCTTTATCAATTTTCCTGCTGGTAAATTTTAGTTTCAGTACTGGCTTCTCAGGGTATTAAAACCCTAATGAGAAAACTGCTAAGTGTCAACTGAATATTATTACTAATAATGAATAATAATCCATACTCTGAAAGCAAAAAATAGATTCCTGGAAATACGTAGAGATGTACAGAAACTCCAGCAAGGGTGTTGTACAGGGAGAACTTTAGTACCCTGTTCTAAGCTTCTCTTGGTACGAATAGGTGTGCTGCTACTACTGGGAGAAAAACTGTTCTCAGTCACAGCTCCTAAGTCATGATTCCTACAGCCAACTGGTGAAAAACTGAACGTTGCTGATTGATTAACTTCAATACACTTTTGTCTTTGCATATTAGGCTCATTTGTTACTAGGTGTTGCAGTCCCTGCAACAGAACCCCTGAAAGAGGGAATGACCCAAACTTTCAACTCTTTCAGGTGGTCCATGTTTATACTGTTTTGCGTAAACTCTTCCACACCGGGGGACATCAGTGTTAAAATGTCCTTTCTTTTCAATTGCTGATAAGATTTTCAGTCGAGCAGTTGTGAAGGTGGCACCATGTATTGTGTAAAATAAGTCATCTAATCTTAAACCAATTTTACATCTCAGGGTGCTTCTGCAGGACTTGAATTTATTGGGAAGAAAGGAATTAGTGTCACATGTCTAAATCTTTTGTCTTCCCTCTTTTTTTTTTTTCAAGTATCCATTTTTAGTACTGATCATTTTCCAGAAACAGAATGGTTCTCTCTATTATTCTAATGCAATTAAATATCATAAGAGAATGGATCTGTGACTGGAATAAAACACAGAAAAGTTGGGCTGATTTGCATCTTTCTGTTTGCTTTCTTTAAAAGCATCATGGCTCTGGCTTGAGTGACATCAGTGTTACTTCTAATACTCTGTATCTTTGCCAACCCATCCCAGTCCTCATCTGTGGGCTTCTGTAAGTGTACTTGTAGCTCTTCAGGTCTATGTTGTTTAGTAGCTATGATGTACCAGAAGGAATTGCTGGTGGGCATACATGAAGGAAAAAAAATGAAAGGAAGGAACAAGGTGGCAGGAATTCATCTTACCATTGACTGTCAGGTTGAAATTAGAACTATCAAACTTGTCCTTGGTAGACACCTCACATCTGTACCCTCCTGCAAAAGTCATGTTTGCTTCTATGATTTCCAGTTCAAAGGTGTACACCTGGAACAGGCACCAATGATACAATTCATGAGTTCACAAATGAAATGGTGAAATGAAGAGAGAATACAGCATATTAAGCCAGGGAGAGAAATAAATAACAGATGAAATATGCCTCTGTGTCCTTTCACAATTAAGAACTTCTTGAGTGTGTAACTCATTACTATCATATAAATTACAAATACCCCTTCAATTTAGTAGGGACAGTTAAGGAGTATTATCAGCACAGGTCTTTGAGAGGATTCAATGCTGTATTAGCAAACTATGCTTGTATACTGGTGTGCACAGTCATATTGTAAACAGGAATAGGGCTTTCATTAAACAAATACAGCCTCCACCCAGAGTGTATACCATACTCTTGGAAACTCAGCAAAGGGAGTGGCTAATGTGAGCAAGTCTCTTCCATTCCATCCAGGAGAGAGTAGCAGCGCTTCATACACCACACAGGATGAGAAGTCATGGTACAGACTTTCGTATTCCTGTTTGTGTATCTTTGAACACATTTGTGGCAAAAATGGATCTTACTCAGCTATTTAAAGTAGTCTAGATAATGCAAGAAAAGAATAAATCCCAACACTAGTAGCTAAGTGCTTGATCTATTAAAACCAAGATAAACCATACTTAAATATCTGTCTGATTTATTGTTTTCTCTTAAATATAACAAGTATCTACTACTTGAGAGGAAGATGAAGGGAATCCTGCAGTAGGTAGTGCAAAACCTGCTCCCTATGCCCTCCAGCCATTTTCTCATTTCACCATAGATAAGGTATGCAAGAGTCTGTATGTCGTGCTTGCCTCTTGTCTTCATAGTCAAAACATAGACTTCTATGCATAAGTATAGCATTGTGTACAGCTTTGGGTACCTTAATATCAAACCATTCCCACATCTGCTTATATTTTCCCCAGATTAGGATCTAGAAGACCAAGAACCTTACTCTGCCAGTTGTACCTTGTTATTTCGATCATAGCTGTCATGTAGCTGGAGATGTTTCCCCACTTTGCTTCCCAGGTCCACCCACTTTCCTTTGAACCATTTCACTGATGGTTTCTTCAGCAGGCTCTCACCTGCCACTTTGGCAGTAAATGTGATGTTTCCACCTTGTATGGAAAGTGAGTTAAAATAAGATTACGAATAGTGTTTAATTTATCTGTTACATCACTGCTGCCATCCTGTACATGGAAAGCAACAGGTACAATTTGCACACATCACTTGACTCACATTTTTTACTCACCAACAGTAACTTCTCCATCCTGGGGTCGTGTCACAAAGAGCCCAATAGGGTCCAGAGGCTCTTCTGGTTGAGTCCCAGTAGGTGCAACTGAAATAAGCATCAGAATAACTATTTGGACCTTTCTGCATCAGCTTCTGTTTCAGTCTATGTAGTGAATTTCCTAACTTCAAAATACCTCAATATGTTTCCTCTGTCTCTGAGATTCCTTATTCTTTATTGTCTGTCATTCATCACTAGTGGTCTGCTTTCAGCTACTCTCTCTTCCTCACTGACCCTAAGGATTCCCCGTTTCTGCTCTTCCCCTTCTGTTAACGAACCAGACTTGATAGCAGTGTTAGTTCTCTATTACCTTCTGTATTCTGGCTGCTTTCCACTGGTGGTGCAGGTGGCTTTGAGGCAGCTGGGGCTGGAGCAGCTTCAACAGGAGCAACTGTCTCACTCTTCTCTGGAAATGAATGCAAGCCAAGATTAAAGAAAATTGTGATTTTACTTCCTTTCTGAACAAATCTTGCACAAGAGCAGCTTTTAATATGTGTTAGGAAATGAAGAGAAATTAGCTGTGGCTTTCTAGAAGTGAGAGGATGTGCTGGAAGCAGAAGAGGCCTACTGAAGCTGGATGAGGGTCTTCCTTTTGCTGAGCTTGGATAGAGCTGATGCCTGGGTTTTTTACATTCTATGGTCTTGATGTATGGAAATTCAGCTGATCAATAACACTATTATTTGATGCTAACTTCAGTGGTCTAAATAGAAAAAGTAATGCAAAATGATGGAATAATTATTTTTGTAAACAATGTGCTTCTTCATGAGATTTTGTTTTACTGCTGTTGGAATGTAATGTTCCAGATGCTACTGCTGTGTGCAGCTTGGAGAAAAGCTCCAGACACTCCTAGTAATTAATATGGAGAAAGTACTTCATAAATGCATCTATCATTTCCTCCCCTGGCTCATGGAAGTTTCTGGGCTCTCAATTAAATCATGACCTCCTAGACAAATTCAGGCAAATGCATTTAGCACAATAGAGAAGATAGAAATGTATGAAAAGGGAGTAGAAGTGAGCAACTGGGGCAGATGGAGGGACGTAGAATTTCTTGAGACAGATCAGTTGCAGCAAGATTATTTTTTTCCATAGGTAGTGGAGCCACTTCCGAAGGGCCTCACCTACCTCTCAAGTCCCACATGCACTTTCCCAGCAATGTGTTTTTCACCAGGGATTTCAGGCCCTGTTGTGCCATGTGATGACTGATTCATGTGGCTCCTCTGTCACAAAGGGAGGTGGCTGTGTCTGGACAGGTTAGGGGGCAATTTCTATTTTTCCAGTTATTATTGTTTGTGAAAATGATAATGGGATATCCAGTTACTCTTTAACAATATAATCTTGGTAAGGTCTGAAAACCAAGACATTATCTGTGAACACACGAACATGAGTCCACCACACTCTCAGCAAATGTGTGCCTTTCACCTAAACTGTATTTGTGTCTTGACAGAAAGGAGTGTGATTTTAAATGGGTATTATGTCAATACTTAAGTATCAAATTATCCCACTTTTATTGTTAGAAGGTATCCCATTGGATCTTGCGCAAATAAATTTCAATTTGATTTTGCCTGTGGAGAACTAAACATGATTTTAACAAATGTAATGTAGATGCTCCCATAACTGGGATGTGTCGCTGTTCAGAAAAGGCTTATTTTGAGGTATCAATATACAATGTATATAGGAAACTTATCTCTCCTTTGGTATTTTAATATCTCCATCATGAACGTGCGCTTGCCAGAGATGTACTGTTTATATGTGAGAATTAGACTTCCAAATGCAGTAATTCTGTTATTTGTAGGCTGTTTGCCATTAGCAGGATCTACGTGGAACTTACCTGCAGGGCAACGGCAAGCATATAACTAGTATAATATGTACCCATTTATTTTTAGGATGAGACAGACAGTAAGATGGTACTTTTATAAATTCTGACAGCTGTTAAATTGTCCTAATCCATATTAGGATTTAACCTGTCATGCAGTGTCTTTTCATCTGGAACAAGATGTCTTGTCTCCTGTTAAATATTCACCAGCATCTTTTCAGTAAGGCTTGTCACCAGAATAAAAACGGAAACTTACAATACCAGAAGTGGTAAAGGGGGACCACTTTGGAGGGGCAAAAAAGGGATTGAGAAGGTCAAAATATTTCAAAAAATTAGAGGTTTTTCTATCCTCAGCATCTTCAGACATTTGTCATGAGGAAATTCCGGGGAATTTGGCTCTTTATAGTTTTTCCCAGGAAAAGCCTGGGGAAGCTTTGAAATTTCCCATTGAACTGCTCCTTTAATGCATAAATAGTAATTATAGGTGATATACAAGTAATACAAAACTTACTCTTCCAATTCAAGTCCCTCTTGAAATATGGGTTTTTATTAGCAGGTGATTTTGAGAGAGTTTTGTGGAATCTATGAGCTCCTAAAACATTGCAGCATAACTTGTAATGTTTTTTCAGTTGTTACAATTTCTGTATTTAAATAAATTAATTTAAAAAAATGAAAATACCAGGCCTAAGGTGTAGGCATCTTAGTTTAGGGCAGGTTAGGTTAGAGCACCTTTGCTTTAGTTTTCAGTAGTTAAGTTGAAAAGCTTGACAGAATTCTGAAGACATATATTGAGATTTCCTCTGTGGTCTCCACTCTGTGGACTTCTGATAGCTGGAAATGGGTGGTTTAGCCACAGGAAATGTATTCCTCAGCTTAATGTCAATGAGTAGCATCAAATAATTGGGTGAAACATATGTATTGCTGGTAGAGAAAATTGTCAGTGTTAGGACAGGCTAATTCCCATAGGCCTCATTCGCAAAGGTTGCATGTGGAACTGAAAATACTGATGAAATTAGAATTGCTTAGGAAACACCCTACCTGGTTCCTTGACCTTGAGTTCAAATTTAACCTTGGAACTTCCAGCTATTACAGCATATGTCACATCATCTTCTTTTCCTACATTATTGATCGTCAGTGAATGCTTGTTTCCATCTGCTTTGATGACATATTTCTCACTTTCAGTAATTTCTGTGCCAGCTCGCTGCCACTTCACCTTGACGGCAGCTTTTTCTGTCTCTGCTTCAAACACAGCTGTGCTTCCGGCTGTCACCTCTGTTGTCTTCGGCTTCTTGGTAAATGCAGACACTAAAAAAAGAGAGAGGGCTCACAGGAGTCTGGTTTGCAGTTGTGACCTATCTGGTGTACTCAGCTGCTGTGGCTGCAACAGCTGTCTCCTTGCTCTCCCATCTGCCCATATGAGATATACATTGCAACACTTTCTACAGAGAAGCTGTGAATTGTCTTTGAGTTTATCGAGTTCTGTCTCTGAGATGTCACATTTTCTTCATATTGTCATGAAAGAAAATGAAGTGGATAGCGAACTTATCTCCCTGTCCATCTTCCTCATTCTTTCCTCCCAAAATGAACTCCCATTTTTCATGAATGAATGTTTTGATCTAAAATAACACGGCATGATGTGTATTCTTACATATCAAGCTGTCTACAATGATTTGTCATGCAGTTTTATTTAGAAATATTAATTCAGTTCTAACAGTTGCTTAATACAGTTGTTAAACAGGACCAGGATCTGTTCCTCCAACAATACTGCAGTTTGTGCAGTAACATGTGACCTAATATAGCACAATGAATGAATTTCAATCCTTCTGTTTTGACTGTTCAATATTTTAGTGCACATTCCTATGATGGCCTTTGTAACTTTATACCAGCTAAAAAATATGAACCGTGGTTTGCATTCAAATATTGAATTCATCATTAGAAGTTAAACTGCTTGGCTACGCAGAACTCTACAACAACTAGTTTTCTAATTACTTACAAGGTCAATCAAAATATTTTCTCTATGTGTCAAGAAGCCCTTATAAGGCTTATAATGAAAATGAATGAAATTGTTAATATGTAAGATGAGCAAGCATAAACCACATGATGTTTTAGGTCATATGTAATCAAAGTAGCTCAACAGATAGGACTTCGGAAAGCAAGCAATATATTGTGATGCTGTCCATGAATAACCTAATCTTTCTCAAGATTAGATTTTAATAAGGTAACTAATTTTACTAATTTCTTTACCGTGGTTTATTTACTTATATTTCTTCAACTTTAATCAAGTTTTTCACTTTATGCTCATGTTCTGGTCTTTCTGAAATCTGTTCTTTTCACTAATTGCCATAAACTATGTTCATGTATAAAAAACCCAGTAATTAACATTCTGATTCATACACTGAATGTTTTTCCTGCACCATTTTGTCATCTTTTTATTGGCTTACACCTCCATAACCAGGCTTTTATAAACTATTAGTAATTCCATCAGATTTAATTATACCTGTTACCTCTGTGGCAAGTTATCTGTGGCTCTCCTACTCGGGCAGCAACAGGAATTCTTCCAAACACCACAACAATGGTTAAAATTAGCTTTAAACTTTTGGTTCTGCTTTATAAATATGAAAGGAACATGGCATGAAAATATCTTAAAGAAATAGTTTATATTCATGTTCATGAAGGTGCTTTAGTTAGTATAAATATTATATTGCTAATAATACCATCTGATCATTGTACGAACTGGCTATTCCTGTAGCATGTCTTCAGACTGCATAAATTAATTGACCTCAGTGGATTTGCATTTTCACTGTATATTTGCAAATTGCATTTGCATTTGCACTTTGCAAAAATACATTTGCAGTGTATACTGTACTGCTCCCTACTACAGTGTAATGCTCCAATGCCTGTTACCAGTTGCACATCTTTTGATATAGAATTGCACCTCAGTAAATAACGTAGCAGGGTATACTTTGGTGCAGTGTATTGTGCATAATTGCAGACATCAGGTTTGATGTACACAATTCAAAAGGTGGCCAGGATACTGCACAGTGGGGAGCCAGGTCTGTTCTGGAACCCACTCTTGAAATACCTACTGCCTGGCTCCTTTCCCTGTGACGTTAGAGATAAAGCAGCAAAGAGGCATGTTTTTTGTCTCTGAGTGCTATCATCATTGCTCTTCCATTTTAGCACAAAAGAATCTATAAATATATTAATTACTTAACAGCAATGTGGCCTGTAAAGGTTCCAGCCAACAAATGACAGGGTTTCAAGACGTGCATACTTGGAAGTAACTCTCTGATATGCTGCACACACTGCAAAGTGATTAAGTTTCTTACATTTACTTCAGATGACTCAACAGAAACAGATTGTTGGCCAGAACTACATGCACAGTGAGAAATCTCCACCACCACATACTATTTCTGACTTTGGGGAAACCTAAATACATATGTAGAGGTTTACAAGTAGATCTCCTTGTCTTTTTTATCTTTCGTCTCTCCCTTTCCTGCCAAAAGACTAATTTCAGTTCCAACTTAAAATTATTCTGAATACTTCCACTAATGCATAAAATGGGAAAGCCCCAAGATCCCCTCCATGGGAACAAAGGTCTGCTAGAACAGTTGTTAAGAACCCACTTTTTCACAGGTAAAAGACACTCTAAGTGTCGTTTTCCTGCACTTGAGATTCAGAGTCAGTGAGTGACAGTGTCCGAAGCAGTGTGTGCCTGTGCCCATCTGTATTCCCTTTCCACTTTCACTGTCTGTATTTGTAAAGGAAAAGTAGTAATGTACAGCTGAAGATTTTATAGGAAATTTCATGGTTGCAGCAGAGTTTGCTGAACAAGCATGTAAAGAGAATGCCATCAATCTTCCTTCTGCAGGAGAAGTGAGCTGCTTAATAAAAGAAAGAAAAATGAGAGACCAGGTATTCCCATTCTCCTTCATTGTGGCTGCTACTTTAAGTAACACATAAATCCGAGTTCACCAGCAGATTTTCTTGTTTCTGTTTCTTGTGCAGTTACTCCAACTAATCCAGCTATTTCCTCATTAGGAATGCTCCTAAACACTACTATTCAAAACTTTCTGTCTCTATGAAAACCTCACTTTTGCCTGCTTTTATCAGAAACACATTGTCCATTTGGCAATTTCTCACTTCAACATTTGGCTTCTACCCAGATACTCCCCTCTGGGTTCCATGTATACATCCCATACTCAAGACACTCTTTGATAAGACCACCATCATCAGGCTGTGGAAAAACCAGTGACTGTGACACCTTTCATGTGATGTTGTGGAATGTCTTGTAGCTCTTGTGCCTGTCAGGCATTATCACACGTTTATCCAGACTCCCGTTGAACATGCCATTGGGCTGAGACACCTGATGACTGAGTAGACCATGTCCTCTGCCACCCATTTTGATAACTCTCTGCTTTCCAGTAAATTCTAAGCCACCCAGCACAAAGGGAGAGGAAAGTGACATTAGTACTCTATAGCAATTCTGGAGAATGCACATGAATTACCAGTAAATTCTAAGCCACCCAGCACAAAGGGAGAGGAAAGTGACATTTGTACTAACATTCTATAGCAATTCTGGAGAATGCACATGAATTACCAGTGCTGATGACGGCAGGAATTATTGAAGAGAGGGAGAGTGAAAAATATTCTCTGCATGTGTGTGTTTTGTGGGGATGGAATTGGAATTGCTGTGGAGAGTTTAACATGGGGAGAGAAGAGTGATGTGGAGCTAATGAAAGAAAATGAGGCTGGAGCCACTTTTCAACACTTCACTTCTGATACCCGTGTCATTCCTAATGACTTCCAGCTTCTACAATGCGAAGAACTTCGTATAACTTCTGAGCAATGTAAACCATCAAGTTTCTACCCCAGGCAGAACAGGAAGCAGGCAGCATGTGGTCTGCAGTCTTGCAGAAAACTTTGCGGTGGCTAATGCTGCTGCTACCACAACTTGCTTGCAGCACCCATCCTTCAAAAGTCTTGTAACACCTGACAGTGTATACATCAGCCATACCGTTATGTATGTTAAATGAGCTACAGCTTCATCAATTAGTAACAGAAAGCTCTGTTTGGAGATCCATGATCAGATTGCATTTTGATAGTAATTGATTAATAAAGTCTTTCAATCAGGAGGACGAAGAAATATAAAACACATTTGCTTTTGGCCAAATTAAACTAGAATGAAATCATTTAAGTTCTAAAAATAATATTTGCCTTCACTTCTCTCCTAAATAAAATAATAGAACTAGTGTTCTGGCTTCCTACTGCTACCATTTATTAAATCATAGTGCTAGCACCTTCATGATTTCTCCATTACTTTCTGACCTGCTTTGAAGCAGCCTCTTTCTAACATTCACCAGCAACCTAGTTTACTATTCTGCTTCAAAATTTGTTCGTATTCTCCTATACAAAACTCTAGAAAACAGCTAAGCTACTACTCAGGTCACTATTGTACTAATCATTATTCCCTTTGCTCTCTTGTTGAACTACCTATTTGCTGGGCATTTATTTTGTAAGTGTTTTGAGGCAGAGACTGTTTTCTGTTGCCTTTGTACAACATCAAATCGTTAGTAATAGCTACTAAGTACTGTTTTATCCCTAATAAGAATAAAAATTAGAAACCAGCAGAGGCATTCCTATTTGATTATTGGCAGAAAACATGGAGATGGAGAGTATATTCGAATAATGCTGAAATAACTGGGATGATTTAGTTAACAGCCACATTTGTTAAATAACGTGGCTTGTTAAGAATCACAAGCATTAGGTGAAAACCTTTTCCTATGTATGTATGTGTGAACTTTGTGAAATGAAAGTGAGGATGAAGTGTAGATTCCCCAAGAATGATTTTAACTCAGTGAAATGATAGAGGAGAGAAATCTTCTTGTTGGCTTTCTGTTTGGCTGGTTGGTTTTCTTTGGTTTGGGGTTTTTTTTCACGTCATTCTGCTTTCTGGAGTGGTGGCTCTGACTTCAGCTCTTCAGCATTCATTATTTGTGATGTGTACAATGAGGAGAGAGAGATAAGTAGTTAGGGAGAGTGTGTGTTAGATAAAGGCTTTCAGATGGTATTTCTGCCTTTCTGAAATGAAAACTGGTAAAGGTATAAATGTTTTAGCAGAATCTAATGTATTTGGTTGAATGCACATGCTACAAACTGCAGCAGAAATCTGCAATGGGTGTAATCAGAAAACACACTCAGGTTTTCTCCTGCAAAGCTGGGTTGTCTTACTGCTCATCCTGTGTATTTGGGATTAAAATAAATATCTGGTCAATGTATTTAATATTACAAAAGTAGTATTATCTGTTGTAATTCCTTAATTTGTTAAGGCTATATGTTGAAAATTCACCCTTGCTGTAATACTTACACTTGGCATTTAGTTTTCCTTTTATACCATTTGCTCTTTCATTGAGTTAAAAGCCAGACTGTGGATAAGCAGACTTCAGTAACACAGCTTGTAAATTCCTTGCTGAGGAACTATATAAAGATGCTGTGCATTCCTTGGTCAGGACCTAAGTGGCTTCTTGCAATCCCAAGCTTAATCATTCCATGATCCAAAAGCTATTGAACTACTCAATCTTATCATTCCTTGCCTACTTCAGCAGCGGAGATTGTAAAGCCCTGTAACATGAGCAACAGGCAAGGAACTGTTTCACTAGCAGGGTCACCTCTCTGCATCCATCACACTTTCTGTAAAATGGAGATAACAGTGTTCGGTTTGCTCTGAATCGTAACTTAAAAAAGAGGAAAAGATATCTGTATGACTTATTAGTATTTATATTAGCATTACTATAATGCATAGAAATTCATTATCACGGAGCAGTGCTTTACCGTGCTAGGTGCTTGCAAATATAAAATGATGAGTTTATATTGAAACCAAAATTGTACTATTTACTCTGCATTATGCAACATTGATTATTATTAATGCCAAAAGCCTCTGTGTATTTACAAGCCCGGTTATTTATAGACCAGTGATAAATTTCCTAATCTGAACTACAAAACCTAGACCTCTCGGTCTGTAAAATATGTGAATAAAAATTCTCTGATTTTCAGAGGTGAGTAATACCAGACTTCTCCTTTTCCAGATATAGCAATGCACTCGTTTCCCATTAAGTCCCATTTATCTACTAAATTTGGTGTTTAAAAGGTCAGCTGTTTCCTCTTAATGTCACTAAATATTGTTAGGGAAATGGTTGGGGTTTTTTTTAACCTTTCTGAATTTTCACAACAATAAAAAAAATCCATCAAAGCTTTCCAAAAAGCCTTCCAAAAAGCTTTGAACAGAGATTAACTACAAAATGTTTAAATCAAAGGGAGAAGAACACAAAGTTTCTGCAACCAGTGATGCTTTTCAATGTTTAATTGCTTGCTCTGACACTAAATTGCTACAGGTCTAAATCCAGTTGCTCTTGGAGGAGGGAAAGCTATGACTTTGGTTCCTTTGGTATTCTGTAAATAAATAGGACAGTGCCTCATCCTGATGTGTTTTAGTTGGACAGTTTAAAGTAAAAGAATGTCTGCTGGAAAATCTACTTCACTGGTTTAGGTTTTGTCATTTCTTTTGGTTTTAACATGTTAAAAGGATTGTTAAAACAGCAGCTATAGGCGGAATATCTCTGATCATTCTCTGGCATGAAGTATTCTCCTTTATCTATGCACCAGATGCCTACATTTCAGTAACAGAGACAAAGGATCTCTTAAGGTTCTTCAATATTCTAACTGTATCGTATGTGACAGCAGGGATTGTAATTTGTCCAAGTATGAATCACCAGATGATTATTCAGTCCTCCTGTGATTGTACTCAACATTTTCCCGTCTTGAAATGGCTTGAACTGTATAAACAACATGAAATAGAAAACCAAAGGGATTAATGCCTCTTGGGAGAATAAGAAGATCCCCTCTAAAAGTTATGGGACATGTGACTGATTCTTTCTCCATCAGAGTGGGTAATAAGAGCTTTTCCTCCCCCTGCTGTGATAATCACAGTGTTTGGGCTGCTTTGTTTGTAAGGATTGTGTAGGACCAGTGATATTAGACACCTATTAGATTTCTCTGGGGAAATAAGCTGGAATAGAATTTCTCTTCACCATTAGCCAGCATAGAGGGGCATCTTCACAAGCAGAGAACTTGCCTTTCATCCACAGAGGCTAAAAATATCAATTTAAAGGCAGCTAAACCATTACAAATCAAGTCCCAGTGCCTCAGTGATCATCCTGTCAAATTTTGCCTACTGGCCCTATTTCTTTTTTGCCAGCGTTGTCTATCACAAGCATTAGACATTTCAATAAATCTCAAAAATCATGTGACTTTAAAAATAAACTATGATTATGGCTGTCTTATTTTTGGGTGATCATTGAACTTTTACAGCATATATTTTCAAGGTTTTCTCTACTGTTACAAGGTCTGGTAGTCTTCTTTATATATGATTCTATCTCCATCTGATTTCAGAAATTGCAGCTTTAAGATGTTGTGATAAAATTGAAGGCTTGGTGACAACACTGTTGCTTTAGAGTTATCATCTAGAAGAAACAGTAAGAATCTCATTGGAGTTAATCGTGCTTTAGGGCTTTGCAGTTCTTAATGGGAAATACGGGTTGGATTTGTGCTCTGCCACTGGCAATGGCCGATTCCAAATATTTTGGCCACAATGAAAGTTCTTCTTAATGAGTTCTTCTTTTGTTGTTGTGACCATTGGAGACTTTCCCATTGACCAGTCCAAGAGGAGACTGCTCACAAATAAGTATAAGCAGCAATTACTAACTCTGGAAACTGCATGTTGTTAAAAAAGCATGCACCTTGCACTGTGCAATCAGGTAGCACTGGTTCTGGATGTGCACTGGCATCAGTGGACTGAGAGCTCTAAAAGTGAAGAATCCCAGATGTAGTGCAGTTTTCTGCAGCCCTGTGTAACGGATACATGCACACTTCGCAAGCAACTGTAACTTCACCTTCTGACAAGTTTTTTCCCAGCTTAGATGTGGGCACAACGTGCTCCTGAGACAGCTTCCTTTACACACACACAGGTATCCTGACCTCAGCTCTCCCTACCTCTACTTCCCAGGCTCTTTTCCTTCTCCTAAGACAGATTCATTGCACATTATACCCCAAACTAGTCCTCCCCTTCCTTCTTGTGTGAGCGGGCTATAAATGATCGCTTATTTCTCAATGTTAAATTAGAACTAAATCTGAAACCTTTTCCTGATGTTTTCCTAGTGGGGCAGGACTTGCACTGGGCTCTGTGACCTTGGCTCTCTGATAATAGTTAGTTATCTTGTGGCTCAAGGGGAAAGGATGGAGGAGGGTGAGTGAAAAGAAGTACACGTATATTCTTTACAGTACAATATCTCCTTTTTTCCCTAAAGCTCTACTGTCACTGTCTGGAAGAATTAGAAAGAATAAACTCTGAACAAGTGCCATTTGATTTCATTTTCACAGGGATTTCACCAACAACAAATGGTAAAACAGTTTGCTAATAACATTTCCTCAAAATTATCAGGGAAAATATTCCAAACAAACCAAACAGATGCAGGAGAGGCTTATGCTGCCTAACTGACCAGCAGAGACAGTACAAGCAGTTTTCAGAGTCCTAAAGGTGACTGAAAAAGGAAATGAGAAATGCAAAGAATCTGAGAATTAAATGCATTTCATCTCTATTCTTTCTTCATCCTCAGTCTCCTGAGAAAATTCTGGGTCTAAGGGTTACCAAGCTAATTACTGATTTCTCTGCAAAATCACTCAGCATCCCTTGCATTTAGAACTTCATGAAATAACATCTCTTTTTCCTCTCTTTTTCTTTTTTCACTGAGCCATCTCATTTCTCTGGTGGAAAAAAGCTACTCACAATTTTCCCTGTCGAGCTGTTGTTAGGTTTTGTCTGTCAGTTCTGATCCTTACCTGTTTTCTTTGCAGGCTCTGGCATCTTCACTTTGTTTCTGAAGAAGCTCCCAGTTGTACCTAGAAAGCAGAGTCCAAGTTAAACAGGAATGAGAGAGCAGTGCTTTTGAGACCCCTGAAAGGAACACTTGGTGGAAGCCCCCATCTTGCTCCTCCCCTTTGATCCCCCACTGTTGTCAACTACGGCACCTTATCAACACACTTGACAGGCTACATCAGCTGGGATAAATATAGCCAAGTTCCAGGAGCCAGAGAGCTCAAACCACCCAAGTCTGGCTACCACTTTGCTGCTGGTATAAACCAGAGCACAGTGTGATGTTGTACTGTACATTTTCTAGCTTCACATAATGGTTTGCATTAAGAATTCCTACACTGCCATGTTTACAGCACATTCAACGAGTAGATCTGATAGTTAACGTCTCCTGCATGATGGTTCACTACTTTGATGATGAATCTGCTTGCAGTCTTGCTACCTGTTTAAGTCTTTGTTATTATAATCGGGTCAGACTTTGAACAGCCCCTCAGAGTGCTTTTTTCTTGTTTCTTTTTTGCTCTCTTCTGCTGAAGACTGTGTTTGTAGAACTGAATGTGAACCTTCAGGAGAGAGCTTTCTTTTTCAGAGGCACTGACATATTACTGACATTTGCAGTCACAACTAGGAAGCATGACGTTATTTAAATAGTTTCAGTCCTCCCTCCCCATCCACCCACTTGATCCTCAGCATGTAGTTATTGAAAACTAGCAAGTCTTTCTATTTTTTCTTTTAGATACCATTTAAAAAATGGTTCTAAGGTTCTATTTGATACCTCAAAAAGTTTTAATTCTACTTAATTATATAGAAAAGATCTGGGGGAAATCTCAGTAGAAAATTACATTGGTATTTCCATTTCATGCTCCAGTCAGTGCTTCTTATTTCTTCATACATTTAGCATATGTCAAAATAGTAAGTGTGGACAATCCTCCCTTTATTGACCTGGTGGCATATCCATTTCTTGCCACTTTTGTCTGCCTCATTTTGAGTTTTGAGCTTTATCAGAGCAACTCTGTATGCTGACCACTTAGCACATTTTAGCTACCACTAGTATTGAAAAACCCTTCTAAAAACAATGCAGTTTTCAGGTTTTCCAGTTTTATTAGCCTGTAAAAACCTCAATCTAAAGGGTTTCTGCTTTTGGCAGGGAACTCAGAATAGACAAATGTGCACACAACCCATTAGCCACTGTACTTTGTGTCTGTCTTTCACATCTGACTCTTTGGGTACACTGAGAGGACAAATGTGAACATGGAAGAACGACTGCTGTTACCTCTCCTGATTTAGGCTCAAATACTTCCTCATTATTTTTCAGATGAGTAGAAAGATGGGCAGGATGTGACCTATGTACATTTTCTGTCGCTTCCGTTTCTAGTGGAGCACAGGTTAGCCTGATATGTTTTTGACCTCCTTTCCTGTGTCTGAGGCATTTCACTAGGAGTCAGGAAATCTCAGCTACTTGTTTTGGCTTGAACTATTTCAAGGGGCTTGAGTCCCACAGTATGAAAAATCTGTCACTCATCTAGTGAAGATCCTTATTCCCTTCTTCAATGTTTCTCCCTGTTAGAGAGCTGCCATTAATTCTCTTTTCTCTCCAGAGCAGATCCCGAACACTGTTAGAACTACATCCATGTGCCTTCTGGGAAGAGAGTTGTCTCCCTGCAACCCTTGACAGTAGAGGCCACAGGAGGCAGAGCTACCACAAAGGAAAAAAAGACAATGTGTGGCAATTATCCAGAGATGGACTGTGATCTGAGCCACACTTCTCAGCTTAGTTGCCTCTCTAGTATGTGTCATTGAAACAATGGGCGACATGGTCTAGCGTGAGGCATCCCTGCCCATGGCAAAGGGTTGGAACTAGATGATCTTAAGGTCCTTTCCAACTCAAACCATTCAATGATTCTATGACTAGAAGTCACTTCTGCAGTATTTTAACAAATGAACCTATTTTAAATGCCATCAGAATATACCGATCTTCCTCAGGAATCATTTTGTTCTGAGAACTGGGTTTTGCTACTTCATCCTCCCTCACTCATCTTTTAGCAAATAATTATGTTTACTGAAAGCCTGTATGCTGTGTTGGGAGGTTTTTATGCATGTAGGGTTTATCCTGTACTCCAAGCTTGTATTTGTCCTCTGAGAGTGTCAAGTAGAAGGGGCTTCAAAGCAAGAACTGAGAACCTTGGGATAATTCAGTATATGATAATACACGTCTAACACAGAACTTACTCTGGATGCTAATAGATAATGGCTTAAGTACATCCTAAATATTTCTTCAAAGACCTTGGAACTCTCAATGTTATTGATTCACTTACATACTCATTTCTTTCTAAAATGACATTAACTCCTTGGACTCAATACCTTCCAATAATGGTGATTCCACTGTTGACATACACATTGTAAGAATAGGACTTCTATTATTGATTCTGAAGTTTCCAATTTCAAATTTTGATATCCTCTTGTTCTCAGAGAACAGAAATCCCTATTCAGTGTCTGAACGTTGTTTGTTTTTATGCTTTTGTCACAGCACCTCCAACTTTTTTAGGACTAAAACCACAGCTGTGTAAATCTACATGAAGCCACTTTTAAACCCAACATTACATATGGAAGCATTTTCCTTTATTTGCCTCTTTCTAATTGTCACGTATTTGTCTGCAAAATTGTCAGGCATATATCTGACAATGATGTGTCTGCAAGAGGTCACTTGGACGGTGATGGAAGGGTCCTGCTTCCTTCCAGGGCAAATGGGGAGTTCATTCTGCCACTGCATGATTTATCTGGAAATTTATGGGATGATCTGAACCATGTTGCCATTCAAAAGACAATGTCATTCATTAGACTGAATTTTAAGGGTGTTGTTTGAGGTTAGTGTCTCAGTAACTGTCTATGAGCCATCATTTCCTAGGGAATTTGAAAGAAGTTTATGCTAATCCACAAAATCTACTATGACAGAATAATAGGTTACTAAAAATATAAAAGAAGATGAGGAAGCATTTGCACAGTCTATTAGAAAGGAAAGCTAGACAATATGCTCTCTATTTCTTTATTAATAGTAGGGAGTACAGCATGCAGGAGTTCATCTCAGCAATGCCTGCTGGGATCATGTAAATATTCTGGTTTGCATTCTCTCCTGTTTATTTCTCACAGATACTTAGGAGCTATTTTAGACTTACGTGTTATCATAAGTGCCTGGGAACCTTTTCCCAATGCATTTTGTTTCCCAATCTTTATACGTGGGTTTTTTTCTCTGCTTCCACAAATAATCCTTATTTAATGTGGTTGTAGCCTTTTCCTTTTCGCGAAAATATCTGCCATCTTATTTTCTTTGGATCTCTTTTCTCAGGATTTCATTTTCTGAATTCCATATCTTTCTCACTGTCACTTTGATTTTTTCTTTAAACGTTTCGTTGTATAGTTTTAATTCAGCAACCTACTGGAGAACATGGATAACTTTAAATATGGACTTAACAAGAGTACTTTTGTGCTCAAAATCGGGCATATTTAATTCGAGTGTTGCAGTGAGTGATTCCCTTAGCTGGTTTTGTCCATAAATACTTTCCAGGATTCAGAATCAAGTTTAATCCAGGGAGGGTACGAGTTATTGCTTCCCCACAATGAAACAGAGCCACGAGAATTTAATCTGATGTGGGAAAATGACCCTATACCAGTTATAACTTTGCAGCTTTTGTGATTTTAAATAGGATTTAAAATACCATTTTAAATCTATCTTCATGCTGGAGGCAGAACAAAATGAATGTTTTCTCTGCTATTACACCTCTGGTTACCAGGTGGCAGCATTGTTGTAATAGTAAAGTTCGTTCTAGCATTTTCTACATTTAATTTATTTATTTAGTGAGACACTTTTAATAACAAAACTGCTATGCAAATGAAAAATATATGATAGTGAGGGTTACACTGGCCCGAAATAGATGTGTAGTGGATTGTGACACCTACTTACCAATGCAGCACAACACTACACAACTGTATAGAAAGTGTCTGAACTTTCATCCTATATTCAAATGGAACTGATACACGAGCACAGTGAAACATGTAATAAATCTCTTTGCAGCTTTGCTAAAGAAGTGAATGAGAGGGGAAAGGGCGTCCTTCCCTGTCAGAGGAATTATCTTGCAAGTCTTAAATTGTTCTGTGCCTCAAACAGTGGCTTTCATCATGAAGTTCAAAGTCAGGTCCAAAAATGGCAGTAATAGGTGCCCTGCAGTGACAGGCATGTCATCTATCTTCCTGATTTTGGATAGCTGCAGCATGATTTATGCAGAAAACCCTGAGGATTTATTATTTATAGACAAACTTAGCAGCACATCTTTCTGGTATGACTCTCTGACTTCTATTAAAAGGCTATATTTTTAGGTGGTTATGACTTTGCCCAAATGTAGCTATCTAGGTGGAAAATCTATATATTACTTTTCTAATCTGGGCTTTTTTTGCTTTTAGTTTCTGTTGTGCCATTTGATTTCTTGTCTCTGTCTTTGTTTATTTGGTTCTCTGCCTCTTAGTTTTGTTTTGTGAAAGTAGCACCTCTCCAATTTGGCAGTTTCTGAGGACAAGGCAGTATAATTCACTCTCAGTTCCAGGGGCTGCAAGTTTGCTGGTATGAAGGTGGGGTAGCTGAGCTGGCTCAGTGCAGAGCATGGGCCCAGCAGAAGTCATTCACTGAAGTGCTGCACACCATGAAACCCCACAGACTGTTTCATTTGCGCTTTTGGAACACAGAGTTCTGGGGTGTATAGTGCAAAGGCACTTGGCCTCATTGGCAGAACTTGGGTTTTCAGACTTGTGAGATTTGGGTAACCCTGATCCTGCTTATTTGAGCTTCTGTCTGCATAGACATTTTGTACCCCTACACTTTACACCCCATATTTGAGATCTTTCTGGACATTCGACAGTCAACTTGCTTTACTTTTAACTGGCTTCAGGATACTCAACCTGAGTTGTTCCGTATTCTAGACTGCAGGAAAAAATGCAGTCTACGTATGCTCAGTGAGAACTTTCTAGATTTTATCCTCTCAGGAAGTTTTCACTGTGTCAATTGAGCCTGGTGTAGGGGTCAGCAGAATTTTCTCTGCATTTATCTTTAGGCTACTCTGGGGTTTGGGCTGAATCCATACTCTTGGACTAAGACTAAACAGCGTGTATGTTCTGTGCTCATAGCATCTCCTTCAGGTCCATACAAAATGGAGGGGAGAGCTGTGGAAGGAAAAGAATTGGACCTTCAGAGAGAAAGGAACACACCAAGTAGCATGGGACAAGGAAATAAAAATATGTGATTCAAGGGTATGGTGGGGAAAAGAAAACTGAGGGTAGAGTTTGTGAGAGGGTATAGAAATAGATCCTCAAAGAACAAGAATGGGGAGCTCTGGTTGAAATGGGAGGGAGGGAAGAGAACTGGGAGTCAGTAGGTGATAAGACTGAAACTGTAAGAGGATGTGGGATGGGAAAACTATAAATGGCTGGACAAATATATTGGAACTGAGAACCTTAGGCATAAAGAAAAGCTCACCTAAGGCACATGTGAGAAAAATTGGTCTGAGAGGAAGAAAGAGACTAGCCAGGCAAAAGTTGAAAGCTGACGTTGAAAATAAAGTAACTGGGATCTACTAAATGTGGAGGTGACTGGTGGCTGAGTCTGGAGATGGAGAACAGCTGAACAAAGAGCTTAAAGTGGGTAACTGGGGCTGACTGAGAAAGGAACAGAGTGTTGGTGTGTTGGAAACCATGGAAGAGGGAATGTCTAATGAAGAATTCTAGAATTAGAACACTCAAACCTTAGAAAATTAGTTATATCTAAAAGAAACCCAAACTGATTTGCGTACGCAAATGCCCAGCTCAGCACCCAAACATTCTTCACTTTGCATAAGGAAGAGGCATGAGAGCATTCTGCACAAAGGTGTTAGTGGTCAAAAGGCTTCTCATATGAAGAGCAGTGCTGCTCTGCTGCTGGGAGTTAAAACAAAAGCTCAGGGGGAGCTCTTAAAGCACAGAAACTGCATTCCTTCCTACCACAAAGCCGCTTCCCCAATCCTTTGCATAACCTTGGTCTCCCCAGCATCTCCTCCCGCCCTTCCTTCTCCTCCACCACCTCCTGCTAAACCTTATCTGCTCTACCACATCCTCATTCCCTTCTTGCCCATAGACTACTCTGCTTATTCTCACGTACTGCTTTGGCTCCCCAGTAGTAAAAAGTAACACTGTGGGGAACTGAAGGCATGAAGAAGGGGGATGTGGCTGTATGAGTGGAGAGAATGGTAAGAAACAGAGAATGGAAGGAAACCTTGTCCTGAGAAACCTGATCTAATTGGCCTGCTATGAGTAGGAGCTTGGATGAGGTGACCTCTGAAGGTCCCTTCCAACCAAAATTACTCTGTGATCCTGTGTGGCGATGTGAGAGAAATCAATGGGACTAAAGCAAACACGGATGAGTTACAGTGAGAAAATGAGAGATACCTGCAGCCTACTGCTGTTTTAGTGTTCTTTGGAAAAAGTTCACGTTCTCCAGCTCTTGCAGTAGGGCTCTGGTGCCTTGGGTCATGTACAGACCTCCTCATACCACAAGCTCAACTGAGCCAACTGAACTGCAACATCTAAATTTGTTAGGTGAAACTTGGTGAAGTTTTAGCTGCATTACAGTTGCTTCGAAGAGCAAAGCTGTTTGTCTGCTTGACTGCAGGATGAGATTAGTGGGCTCATTTCAGTAGCTTTGTTTATTAAAAGCTTGGTATTTTTATTTTTTTAGGTGTATGGTTATGTGAAACTATGTAAATCTGGTTTGAGTATTGCTTAGAATAAAGAAAGGTGGAGAGATAGCAAGTTAGCACACAAAGTAAGTTAGAAATAAATGCAAACTCTTGGAATTGGTACCCAGAGTGTACTGTAGCCTATGTCATATCATAGTCTTTTCTAACAGAAATACACACATTTTAAGTACATGAGAGTGGGATTCCCATGGAGAAGATAATGTTCTGGGCTTTCTCAAAGAAAAAACACTTATTGTATTGTCATCAGTGATAAAGGCTCTGCTATGAATTTACAGCATGCAGATAGAGTATAAATGAAATTAGAGTGACATCAAAACCGAACTGTCACATGATGTACTAGTTCTGAAGTTGGCACTAGATCCTGAATTAAGCTTGATGATTATGAAGTGACTTTTGTTGTGCAAAGATTTGAATTACGGAGAAAAAATAGAAAAAAATTAAGAAAGGAAAAGATATTAAGGGATACAAACAGAAAAGGTAAACTGAGGCAGGTTTACCGGGGCAAAAAAACCGGGCAAAGCACAGAGGATAAGCCCTGCTGTAATCGAAAATGGAGACATAGGCTATAAGACTGGCAGTGTGTGGATCGCAAGATGAGGCTATGGACATAAAATTTAATGAAGACAGAAACAAAAACCCCACCAGTAAATCTATTAGAACACATATATGTATTTTCCAGGAAGTTTGGGGGATTTTATAAAGGCAGATAGGCAAAACTAAATAATAGCACCTTTAACTGCAGATCAGTCTGATATAGGTGAGCAGCAGCTCAGATCTAGGAATGTCCAAAACTGTCTTTGATGGGAATTAAAAAATATGTGTGATCTCTGTAAATTATTATCAGCAGATTCTCCCTCTGTACAGCCAGGGCAATTTTTTAACCTTCTGTACCAGTGACATATGGCTGGGGATCTAAAATGCTGTAGGAAGTTCAGTGTTTTAGATTTAACTCCACATTAGTTTTCTGAATAAGACCTTTCCACAAAAATTGTTCAGGAACTAGACAGCAGCTAATAAAGGTGCTTGGTTTTGTTTTTTAAAGCAGGCTGCAAATGTCATATGTAAGTTGAATATCTGTCTGTAGCATGAATGTTTGCTTTGGAAGAAGATTGATGATCTCCAACAGCAATTGGACACAAAGTGTTCCAATAAACTTGTGCTACTAATGGGTGATCTCTCCAGCTAATGCTACGACTTACCTGTTCCCAGCATGTCTCCCTGTCTGGTACTTGACAATTTTCAGATAAAATGGAATGCTTCCTTCCCCATAATTTTCCTGAACCAGTGATTTTGTCACATGAATTTTGGCATTTTTCTCTAAAACAGCCAAAAAACTTCAGCTTGCACGTGAAACTCAATGGTAGTAATTCAGCTTGATTAGACAGCCTGCTATCCTGACCAGCTTGACTGAATGGGATACAAAGGGTACTGTGGCGGAGAAACATCATTGTTTGGCCTCTTTCACAGCTGCAACGCATGATTATTCAGACTCTTTATGCCACAGATGAAAAACCTAACCAGAAACAGATGGGGAGTGAATATTTTTAGAAACAGTATTTCAAAGCATTAACAAGAGGAAGAGAAAAAGAATTCAACTTTGGAGATAAAGAAGATTTAAATCCTGCTTATATTCAATATTATTTTTAGAAACATTTTAATTATAAATAATACCATCTCCAGAAATAGTTTTCCTCACATTCTTCTGTTTCCATTTCCATGTGACTTGTGGCTAAAACCAGTGTAAAACACAAATTCTTCAATTCAAGTGCAAGTAGCTGCTTTATAATAATATTCTATAGTAACGCACACTGTTCAAATCATGTAAAGGTTCTCATTGCTTCTGTTAGTTTATTTTAATTTCGTATTATTTCTCTAACATTTGTTTTCTGTATAAGCAAATGGAAAACTAGGCCTCTGAGATGTATGAAGGCTTTTTGACAAGCTTGACATGGCTTTTGTGTTACCCTAAAGATCTCCACAAGTAGCTCACCAGTTAGCTCTTTTCAGTCATCATAGTTTTCCTGTAAGAGGAAATGATCCTTCTCCTCCAAATTATAGTGAGAATGATCAGTTCTGCTTTTCAAGCTGTGTTTATGATAAAGATATTTTTATGAAGAGAGGAATTAGCCCTCTAGTTTTCTTGAATATCAGCTCTTCAAGTCTTACTCATAGAGGTGGCGGATGTGCCATCCCTGTAGACATTCAAGGCCAAGCTGGATGTGGTTCCGGACAACCTGATCTAGTAGAAGGTGTCCCTCTCATTGTAGGGGGGTTGGACTAGATGACCTTTGAAAGTCCCTTCCAATGCAAATTATTCTATGATTCTGTGAAGACAAATGTCTCTTTCTAGTAGCAAGTCAGTGGTGGAGAGTCATCATCATTACCAAGCAGAAGAGTCTTGAGTTTCTAGCTCAGCATCGAGGAAACCCTAATGATGTCAGTGTTGAGTGTTGTTCTAGGCTTCGGAAAGCTAACTTCAATATCTTCACTTTCCATCCTACACTGCAGCATGGATGCAGATGTTGCTTATGTGAGTTTACTTTAGTGTGTATGACATTGCATCCTATAGGAAGTAAGTTCTTACATTACGATTTTAAAAACAGTCTTCTTAAATTGTTTTATAGCGTTGGCGTATCCTATCCTTAATTGAATAAAACATTTGACTTGAAAAGTATACATGGTCCTCAAAGAACGCTAAAGAAAAGTTGGGTTGCAGGATTTTTTATGAGACTGAAAGATAAATTTTATTTCTTGTTCTTGTGTTGGATAGAGAAAGTTCTGAAGCCTTCACCCACTTTTAACCTTCAGTTGATTTCTGGCATTGATTGATGTATTTAAGGTGTTCATGAACTGAGAAGAACATTGTGATTTTTAATGTTTGGCTCCAACAGACACTGTAGCTCAGTGATGTCACCAGCCTTTTCACTTCCACAGTGATTGTTATGTAGACAAAACTGACTGCATTTAGATGTCATTTCAAGAGCTCAGGTCTGTATGAAGCTCATCACTTTCAACTACTTCTGGTTTCAGTGAGGAGCAAGCTCTGGAAAGCTTCAAGTTAGTTATGTTACGGAGCTACGACTTCCAGATTGTCGTATTTGACATATTATTTCTAATTTCAATATTGTTAAAGAAAACCCTGCTCTTCATTCTAGACCAGTTTCATTGCACTTCCTCTATTTTGGAAGAATCATGATGATATTTCCTGATTTCTGAGTGCTTGAACACAATTGAGATGTATTAAATAATGTTAAAAATTAAAATGCTAATTTTCTCAGTGTTGGTTGACTTTTCTATGTTTAGGTATACTGGGAAAATTTACTGTGGTATCTCAGGGGTTGAATGATCTTTTAATTTGCACGTGGAGTGTAATCTATGCAATGGAATTGTTATTAGTTACTATTAATTGTTTTACAGTTAGGGACTAAAATCCACAGTCAAAAGCTTGACAACCTTTTGTGCTAGAATTCTGAAAAGACATGATTAAATACAACTTATTTCCCAGAAAGGTTCGTAAGTAAACTCAAGATACCACTGTGGAGGTAAGCAAGCAAAAGGAAAGAACAGGAGCAGGAAAATGAGTGAAACCACAGAAGAATATGGTTAATTGTTATGTTCTGAACCGGATAGAGCTATAAATGCCATTCTTGGTGTAAGTGAAGAGATATTATTCAACTGGCAGGGCTCATTTGCACAGGAAAAAATAGTGATGATATATGTATTTTAAAATGGACTTCATCATTGCAGTCTCTTTCATAGTAATGTATCTTGCCTGTTATCTTTGTTAATTAGTTTGACAGCATTGAAGATGTTTCTAAGTAAATTAAGAAGTAGTGACCAGGGAGATAAAGCCCTATAACTCAGTGTGCTTTTCATTCAGGTACCACACATAAACTATCTGTATAACTGAACGCACGTGACATCTGTTTGTGAAGCAATCATTTATTATGCAAACACCACAACTTCATTATATCAAATTTTATTAAATATGTACATGTTATTACTATTTAAAAGAACAAGTATCATTCCAAGATCTGCAAACTTCTCTCTAGCTGTGAGAGCTGCGGCAGAGCCTGTATTAATGCTAGTTTGAAAGCTGTAAGCTAATGCAGCGTCACTGAATGACACAGCACCAGTTTTGAAGGCAAAACTTCATCAGCTGTATTCTTTAGTTACAATACAATCAAAGAACAACAAAAAATTCCTGACAATAATATATTTGTACATGGTTTAAATTTCCCAACTCTGTCCAACTTGTAGGATGGAAGCAAAGAATTCTGTCATGTTTAGGATTCTCAGATGCCGAAGAAGGGAATTCGTACCAGAAACATCTGACGGTAAAGGCCATTTAAAGGCGGAGAAGGGGGCACAGGAAGCAAAGAGAAAGATGCGTCCATCTCCTCTGCTGGTATCCAGCCAGGAGGTCTTAATATGTTTCTTGCTTAGGGTCCCGTGGCCTCAGTGAGGATAATGCTTCCTATCAGTGACCCCCCTTCCCATCACCTCTCCACTAAACTGGTAGGTCAGCTTCTTCTTGACCTTCTTCACCTCCCCTGTCTTGCCGTAGTTTCTCAAAGCCCGTGCCATCTTCTGGTAGGTCATTTTCTTGCGGTTGCCTTTCTGGATGCCCCAGCGATGTGCCAATGCTTCTTTGTGTTTGGAGGAGAACTGGAAAGTACCTTTTTCCTTGTCCACCCACCAGATGCTGTCCTTCATGTCTCCACTGCGAAGAAGGTCCAGAAGGAATTGATATAGACGTATCTTTTTCTTGCTGCCTGTGTGAGAGTCGAAGAAGAAAGGCAGCGGAGCATTAGGATTAGCCTGTAGTTCCTGCTGAAATAGCAGAAAGTATGTAATTCATATAACTGCTTTAGCTAGCTAGTCACGTAACTGCTTCAGCTTGCAACGTTTATAACAATAGACAGTATTATAGTTGTGAGGACGTAATGTAGCTTGATGTACTGGGCAAAAGAAAGAAGAACAAGGAATTCAAAAGACCAAGCTTTTATTCTGAAATTAATTTGCTAATTTGAAGCCAGCTGAAAAAAAGCATTCCTAATTTGAAACCCTCTGAAGCTAATTTGGGCAGGTTATACAGAACTTGACTTTCAGGAACTGAGCAAACAGAGCTAAACATTTTTAAAGATCAGTTCCTTGACCTTCTTGCCTTGGATTTCCCATCTGTTGATGGAAATTGCAGTATAAATGGCAAAAGCCATCGTCCACTCCGGAAGCCTGAATAGGCAAAGCAGAAGAAGGAAGTGGGAGTATGTGAATAAATGGGATTTGAGATATTGACACAGTTATGGTCATAAAAGATTTGCAGGACTGGAGAGTGCAAGTAATCAAGGAACATGAAGCTTTGGCAGTGGGATAAAATACTATTACAGCAGTTCTACAGCTTTATTCACTATCATCATGATAACAATAACAGCTGCTCAGCACATAGCTCGATGAAGTCCCTCTGTCTTCACTGACCTGTTTCTCCATGCATAATTCCAGGCCCAGGGTCCACACCATCAGTCTCCCCATCTGATACTTCCAGTGGGGGGCTCTGCCTCTCTATGTCCTCCTCATCAGAACTGGGCTGCGGTGGAGAGGAGTACTGTAGGCACATCCGAGGCAAATAGGACATCTTTGGGAGAAAAGAGTAGTAGAGGCAGGAGGTAGTGACAGAGTGGGGCATGGAAAAAGTCACAGAGAAAAGGGAGGAGAAAGTAAGAGATATGTGAGATTGTTTAGGGTAATACTGAGTGATGTAGTTGTTGACGTTTATAATAAATACTGTGCAATAAGAAACTCTTCCACCTAACAGTCAACACTTACACATGTACAAAGATGCATCTTTACATGAGGGAAGAAGGAATAAAGTTTTCAAAGTGAGAACTTTCCCCTATGTTATATCCTATGCAAGCGATATTGTCCCTCTTCCTTCAAACCTCCCCAAAGCTGGCATTCTTCCTAATGAGTTTCTGATCCCTGTTGCCTATCCTCAGTGTAAAACTGCTTTTGAGACCAACTTTTTTCCTTACACAGACCTTCCTGAACTACTCTTTTAAATTTGAAAGAGCTGAACAGTTCTGCCCTAGCATGGCTGCTTTGACTGGTTTTGGCTCTGTTGTCCTCTCCATTTCCCAGGCATAGTACCTTCCAACAGCACTGAATCCCCACAGGACTGCACCCAGCTCTGGAGATGGGGTTACATGGATCTGTCAGCTTCCTGTCCTGAATTTCCCCTGTGAGGAGGCAAATAGCTTTAGCACTAGGGTAAAGGATACATCACATTGGCTCACATTCTCTTTTCCGAAATGGCTATCTGAAAATACCCTGTTAATGGGGATTTCTCATCTGCAAAGCTAGAAAACAAGTTTTTGTGCTAAATTGTCTTGCCCTTTTATAGAGATCTTGTCAGGACAGTGTGGAATATACCTCTGCTCTGTTAATTCTCAGTTGTAGTGTTATAGATTGTGGCCAGTTCGAATCATAGAATCATAGCATCAGACAGGTTGGAAAAGACCTTTAAGATCATCAAGTCCAACCATTCCCCAGCACAGCCAAGGCCACCACTAACCCATGTCACTGAGGGCTTCATCAACACTCCAGGGACAATGATTCTACCACTGCCTTGGGCAGCCTGTTCCAATGCCTGAGCACCTTTTGAGGAAGAATTTGTTCCTAATGTCCTCTCTAAACCTTCCCTGGTCCAGCTTGAGGCCATTTCCTCTTGTTCTGGGAGAAGAGACTGACCCCCAGCTCACTACAACCTCCTGTCAGGCAGCTGTAGAAAACGATTAAGTCCCCTCTGAGCCTTCTCTTCTTCAGACTAAACAACCCCAGTTCCCTCAGCCACTCCTCCTAAAACTTGTTCTCCAGACCCTTGACCACCTTCATTGCCATGAATTGTTGCAGCTTCTTATTTAAGAATGAGAAATGGATCAGTCTGAGGGACAGGGAGCAAGAACCCAGCTCCTACATTAAAGAAAAACCAAACAACACCCCTGAAACCCAGCGGCATATAGAAGGTGGTTTTAATTAAATGGGCCAGATTGATAGCCCTGGAAGGTGAGGTCCTTTTGAGCCACTCTTCCTTCCCTCAACCAAGAAAGGATGTCTTGAACCTGATTCCTTTCCCAGGGGACCTTATGCACTGAAGCGGGGAGCGGGTGTTCATAAGTCACACCACCCACCCCACATCTGGCCTTGCAGAATGGTGCTCTTCAGATGAGTTTTGCACCAGCTTGAAATGTCCCAATAAGGAGTGTGGGTCACGGGCTGGTTTTGGGGTGCAGCGGCTGGCGGTTAATGAGTTGGCACATTGGCTGGAGGCGATCTGGCAGGAAGGCCAGAATTGGGTAATAGTATGTGTAAGCTTCCTGTCAGATCCCCAAGAGCGAAACTTCAGCCCTCACCACAGAGTCACCTTTAGCTTTTTACAGTTAAGAAAGCTGCAGCCCATGGGGTAGGAAGGAAGGGAGAGACAGTGCCATGGGGGAAGGGGAATGAGAAGGTGGGACTGTCTTACAGTGAGTTTGGTGCCCATACAGAGAAAATGGTTGTGGACATCATGGGGTGGTCTTGGGAGCAAGGAAACCACTTGTCTGGGGCGGGAAGGGGACAGTAGCAGAGTGCTGCAGAGGAGGGAGGGGGAATGGAGTCTCACCAGCAAAGGGAGTTGCAGAGGCCAAGCTGGGGAGTTGTGTAAGCTTCCCCCACACTGTGCCCACTTTCTCTGCCTGTATTTTTGCTTACACCTACTTTGCGCCTAAAACTCAGAACAGGTCAATACATACAGTGTCACGCAGTCATGCTATGGAGCACCTGATAGTGAGTTTGAAAGAGCCGGGTTACTAATGCAGTTCTGGAGAGAGAAAGCTTAAAGAAGCTGCTAGCTATTTTCTGTATCCTGGTGTTGTCTCAGGGTCTGTGGCATCCCTTTGTGATTTTCCTCTTTCTAAAGCTCTTCCCAGTTTTCCACCTTTTCTTTCATTCTTCCTTCAGACTGATTATTCTTTTCTCAATTTATTATGTGTGAGATCAGCTGTTGACAGGCTGACACAACTTTTTAAAGAAATCCTGCCCAAGAACAGCTCGAGCCTCAAATTTGATTTCACAAAATAATGTGTTATCAACAGATAATCACAGAAATACCTTTCCAACTTCTTCCTTTATTCGCTGTAACTCTGATATTGCACTACAAGATGGCTGCAGTTACTAACTGGCAAATTCAGCGGAGGATTAAAGCTTGCTTCCTGCTTCTGTTTCTTTGAAAATGCCTTGACTAATAGTATCTGTTGCCTAGGACTGTGGCTGAGACTAAGCTTGAACCTCAGAGCATGCCAAGTACCACTTGCATGAGCCACTGTAAGTCAAAGTAAAAAGCCAAAGATCCCCACCTGATAAAGAGAAGGAGGGTAGTGGTGAATTTTACCTACTATTATCTTCTGCAGTTTGGTACTGGTTGGGGCAGGGAAAGAATAATGCTCTTTATTGAAAGTGGCAACAATACAAATTATCTGCCTTTTGTTCTGAAATGAAGGGTGATAACTGAATAGAGTGAAGTGGGATAAGCAGAAGCACGCTCTAGCTTTCTGATGGCGCTTCCAAAGACATCCATAAAGGGGCTAGTTTTTATTCTTCGCCTTTGGTTGGAGGTAACGGTCGATCACTCAGTGTTAGCAGTTGCAGTGGGCAACTGAAACAACTTGAAGTTTCCCACAGACTGTTGTCCCATGAAGCATTTTTTATATCAGTAACTTTCTGTTCCTAATTCTTTGTTTGTATCTACATCTTCTGTTCTATTCCTGATTTTTTTCTGAGTAATAGGTGGCACGTTTGATAGCTTGCAGTCAGTCAGTTTCCTGTTGACAGTGTTAACTTACTCACTCAATTTTTCCCTTGTTTTTGATTAATAGAGTATTTGTATACAATTTCAGTTTGCTTTGACCATAAAAAGCTCAAAATTACAAGTCCTTGCATGCAGTTTCCCTCACAAGACTTCAGCAATGGCACCATTATATCCAGCACTGTAACCAGCAAACACTTTTCTCTCTGGCCTCAGCCCCGCTCTGTCTTGTATTCACCACACTGTATGTAGCTGCCTGTCTTGGGATACTCCTTAGCCCCGCTTCCTTATTGCTCCTGGGAATGACTTTGGGCATATTCTTGCAGGATCAAGTTAAAAAAGTATCTCCATGCCCACTTTGCTTTGCACCTTTGCAGTATGATGGAAACGCTCATAATTTCAGCTTTATATGAGGATCCATTGGCACTCTGGTGACTATCTTTACTGCACAATGCAGTATCGTTTTTTTACAGGGAGATGACTGGCTTCATGTAAAATCTCAGCAAGACAGTGTGGTTTGGCTTGTGACTTATTTGTTTTCAGGCAAAGCCAGAAGCAGATTGTCCTTAACCCTTTTCACTGTGGTAAAATTACCAGCGACCTGTCTGTGTTAGCATTTCTTGTACAGGTCATGTAAAATTGTCAGGGTTGCTTGGAAATATTTGAAACTTTCCTATTACTTTGAGGCTCTGAATCCTTCCTAGTAGCCATGGATACCCTTGCTATGATAATGCACAGCTTCCCAGGTCCAGGTCCTCTTCAGGATTTCAGAACAGTTGATTTTAATTCTTAATGAAATAAAATTTTGACATTTCAAAAACCTCCAGAGAATGCAATGATCTTTTTAGGCACATTTTGAGGAGCTTGGCTCCTTGTTATCCAGATAAAAGGAATGCTTAAACCACATTTGTCCTGAGAATGAAGAGTTTTATATCAAGTGCTTGTGCAGTAAGAACTTACGTAATTGATTTCGGCAATCATAGAATCATAGAATAGTTAGGGTTGGAAAGGACCTTAAGATCATCCAGTTCCAACCCCCCTGCCATGGGCA
>WYDI02015535.1:0-30510 GCA_009867235.2 Psittacus erithacus
TCACATTTCCAACCAGCCCTTCCCTGTTGGTGAGCATGAGGTCAAGCATGGCACCTCTCCTTGTCAGCTCCTCTATTTCTTGCAGAAGGAAGTTGTCTTCCACACAATCGAGGAACCTCCTGGATTGCTTGAGCCGGGCTGTACCGTCCCTCCAACAGATATCAGGGTGGTTGAAGTCCCCCATGAGAACAAGGGCCTGAGAGCATGAGGCTGTTCCTATCTGCCTATAGGGTGCTTCATCTACAGAGTCCTCTTGATCAGGCGGTCTGTAACAGATCCCCACAATAATGTCTCCCATTGTTGTTCTCCCTTTAACCCTGACACACAAACTCTCTATTGTCTGCTCACCTGTCCCCAGACAGAGTTCCATACTCTCCAGCATATCCCTACCACAAATGGCAACTCCCTCTCCCCACCTGCCAGGCCTGTTTTTTCTAAAGAGCCTGTAACCTTCCATTCCAACACTCCAGTCATAGGAACCATCCCACCATGTTTCTGTGACGCCTGTTATATCATACCCCCATAGATGTGCACACATCTTTAACTGCTCTTGTTTGTTTCCCATGCTACGGGCATTGTATAGAGGCACCCGAGCCGAGCTCTAAATGAAGCTGGCTCATTGGCTGGAGCAAGTGGAATATCTCTACATTGCTCCAAGCATTTATCATAGGTGCTGGCAACTGACTGGGTGTGTTGGGATGGAATGATGCCCCCGCTTCCCAAAGTTCTTGTTTGACAAGAGAGCATTTAATTAAAACTGCAAGTTTTGATTAAGACTTTCCACAGGTTTTTGCCCACAAAGGAGAAATGTGTGGTTCTTAATGTGTTAAACCAAATAACAGGTTAGAGTATTAAAACTTATGAAAGAACCCAAAGTAAGTTTCATACCAAGCAAAAGTTACAGGGTGGAACACAGAAATATTTGAGTTTCTGTGTTAGATACTTAGATATAAAGAGTTAGATATTTCTAACTCTTTCCCAGTTTTCTGTGTTCTTTGTGTCCTCCTCATCAGTATTGTAATCAATCATATTACCACTAAAGGGACAAATCATATTGATAAGTGGTTATCCTACTGATTACTGACACAACCACAGTCACTGCATCAGTTTAAAAGTTGCTGCTCCAAGTACAATACTTCATTTCTATAACTCTGGTAATTCACTACTTCCCCAAGAAAATTCTGACTCAATATTCATTGTAGTTAAAGCTTTAATCCTGGGACTGATTCTTGGAAGACATTCTGTCTATGTCTCACTTTCTTGGAATTTGCATTAGAATTAGATGCTGTCATCACATTTACTTCTACTACCACAAACACAAGATTTTGAAAGAAAGAAGGTTCTTTGAAAATGTTGAGAAATTTCAGAAAACAAAACCAAACTGACACTTGTTCATCTGTAGATGGCTTAACTCTGCCAATAGGACGAATCCCACAAGATAACACTAACTTATTTGTCAAAATAATAAAGAATGAGATATGGCAAGTTTCAAAAACTAAAATGAAAACAAAATGATTAAAAAAAAGAGGAAAGGTTGTGTCTTTGAGAAACAGGAACTGAATAAAATTAATTAGAATCTGCAAACACCACAGGCACAGCAGTAGCCCTCAGAACATCGACAAACAGTATTATGCAAGTGTGTTAGTGAAAGCAAGAATAACATCATATAAAGGAGCACAACATAGTATGTGCTGATAAACAAAACAGTACCTTCTAGATCCTGATGGTCAGACTCTCTCTTTGAAAAAAAATTTTTGTTACCAATTTAAATGTTTAGGGGTGCAAAATTGTCCAGGAAGACACTCAAGAACTAAAACAAATAAAATGGGATTTACATAGAAAGAAAAACAAAGAGCAAAAAGGGGAGGAAAGGAAAATATGTGGCTGTAAATAACAACATTCTCCAGAGTTTACAGCTCTGTGAGCTAGCCATGGAGACAACAAGCAACACATGTTTTTAAATAGGTGACTTTCCTCCAGGAGCTGTAATAAAAATGACTGCAAGGGAGGGGGATGTCCAGACTTACTTTGCAAAGAAAGAAAATGAAAGAAAGAAACTCTTAATAAATTCCAAAAGGAGAACATAAATCTTTTTCAGTGCTCCACTAGGCAAAGTGACATAGTATGTGCACCTGCAAAAGCTGTCAAAGTCATTTAAGAAGTCCTTCTGTTACTGACGCACCCTGCTGTTTGCAGTTATTTAAGCTTTTAATTTCTGTCTTTTCTGCATTTTGAAGTGTGTAACCTTTTTTATACCTTTTTATAAAAAAAGGATAGACTTCTGTTTCCTTCCTGATCAGTATTCTAATAACAACCAGACCATTTAAATTTATTACCGCAAGAAATGATACGGCAGCACTCCTTTCTTGCTGCTCCAGAACTTTATAAAGACTTAATAGACTGCTGTCATGGTTTTTTCTATAAAATGAAGCAACAAGCTTCTTTAAAGTACTCAATTGGTTTGCTTCTTTCAACTAGTTTTGCTTACATAATAAATACATTATTTAATGTATCTACTTTATATCAAAACTTTAACAGAGATTCAACTATTGCTGTATCAAAATTTTCTCATCTTCAGGCACACTGCACTGCAAGAACCCATCTCTCACTTTGCTAAGAATATGAAAAGAGTTCAACACACATAAACAAACATAAAGACAAGTGCATGTTCGCCACAAGCCACTGTTGAACCATCAAGCCTGTACATAAAGTACAGCAAAGAACAACTGCAGCTGGCATGAGGCTACATATTTTTTTGTATACATCATATACATCCTCTCTGGTTTCTGTTCCACTTCGAAAATCTCATTCTGTAAATGGTCTGCTAACTATATAGTTGTGATAAATGCTGATCAGTGAAACTAGCGAAAGAGGGTATAAACATGGGTGGAAACAAACAAAGTGAGAAAACTGTTCTCTTCTGCTTGCTGGTAGCCTCATAAAATGTACTACTTTGAAACAAAAATGTAGACAAAATACATGAACGTTAAAAGATTTAAATGTAAGGTGGGTTACATTCTTGATTGGGCATGAAAGTCAATCTTTAAAATGTCAGCTTTTTATTTAATGCTAGACCTTTCAGAAACACAGCTTTCTTGAATGAGTGCTTATTGATCGATACTGAGGCAGGAAGTTTAACAAGGCTGCTGCTATTAATTGCCCTCAAAGTGAGAAACAAATAATCTTTTGATAAATGGCAGCACACACATAATTTCACATTTACTGGCTACTCAATACATCAACACATATAAAGTTTCAAGAAAAGAAAAATACCTACTATGGTTTACATTTCTGAAGTACTGTTTGCTCTTTCTTAAAAATTTAAAGATTATTTATTCAGTATGAGAAAGCAAACTAAATACAAATCTACTGTTACTTATGATTTAGTATTTTATTTTACCTAACTTTCTCTACAACTCAATCATAGACATAATTATGGTTTCACCTCCAGGAGGGAAGCAAAAGATCTTTCAATCAAACCTTATAGTTAAGCACAACTCACTGCCTTCCTTTCTGGTTAAAGACCTAAAGCAATGGATAATGAAATCACAGGATAATGAAATCAAAGGAAAGTATTTCACATTACACTCCATCAAGTGTAAGAACTGAGACTGACGGGATAATAAGGAAAGAAGAGATATGGAAAAGTAAGTAGTTTCTAAACTTTCTCTTCTTTAATGCCCTTCTTTTTCTGAGACATGGTACAAGGAAACACAAGATTAAATAGTGCCAGGGATTCCAATTAGCTACATGAACACCAGACCAGGACAGATGCAAGCAATAATTCTAGATTAATTTCTAGAAGAAATCCCTTCAAAGAAATTACTTGTGCGGTTTTAGTCACAGAAAGTAACACAAAGTACTGATGCCTCACAAAAATAACGCTCTGGTATCAGAAAACTTGTCCTGGATATAAATGAAATAGATATTATACAGGGTGCCATATTTGTCATTATTATTATTATGATTACAACAACACAGGACTAATTGATAATTTAAAAACTATTATGTTACATAAAAAAACCACTTTGTCCTTCCTAGGACAGAGATGTTCTCTGCTTTTACAGAATCAGACATATAGATGATGTATTTGAAAGAATACGAAGTGGTTGGAAACATCCACAGCTGTATGCCATGAGACAAGCGTCACCAATTCTGAGAAACTATTAAAATGATAGGGAAACAGAGAAAACAACTAGGCCCCAAGTGACAGAAAGAAATCCTTTTCTGTGACAATAAAGAGCCTGCAATAGCAGGAAATTCACAAAAATCTCTTTAGACACATAGACAACCAGAAATGTGTAGGAAAGAGTACAGACACAGTACTCTGAAATGAAAAGTAAGCTCTACTGCAACAGAGATCTCCACTGACTTCTATAATATTAAAGGAAACATTAATATCCATGCCAAGGTGGGATTTACTGTAAGGAAAGATGATAGATTTTTGAGATACTTAGTAATGGATAGCATATTATTATTTACATTCTAAATTACTCTGGTGAAAAATTAAACTCCAAGCTTACACCTGAACACAGACCATATCTGAGAATTTTGCAACATTGCTTTTGATTTTTAAGGACTAATTATGCTTCTGGAAATATTTTTTCAGAAAATGTTATGTTTTTCGCCAAAACCCAAACAAACTTCCATTTCCTAAGAAGAATTACAAACTCTTTTCCCTTAGGAAGCCTGCACCATCTCCTGGCCCTCTACATCAGATCAAGGCCCCATGCTGCCCATAGTCAGGTATCACCTCCAAATAGCCAGATCTTGCTTATTCACAGTGGCACAGAGGCTATTCTTAGCAAAAAAGGCCATTTTAAGCTGACACACTGTGGCACCATGCCACACATCATTCTAGCTACAGAGAATGCATGAGCCGAAGGCAGCCTGGCTTCACTTTAATTGGCAACAAGCACAAGTGTTAGTCTTTTAAAACAGGACGCAGAGATTTTCAGTGCCATTTGCAACAACTGAAATGAGCAGCTTTTTCTAAACAAGTATTCTCTATGCAATTTTTTGTGGATGATTTTAAGAATCAGATTCATCAGGCAGAATGTCCAGTTACAATAACTAAGAAAAATATCACTTATTTTCCCTTTCTGATGGTTATTAGTGCCTTAAGTTTACTCAATGATTAGAGTGAAGGGAAATCACAGAATGGAGAGTTGAGAGGGTCACAACTGAAAGAGAAGCAAGAAGATAAGGGGAACCGTGTGTCAGAAAAGAAAAACTGATCCACATCTATGCACAAAAGCAGAAAAGAGAATGTTGTTTTGACATAACAGCAAAGCCAAGAGACCAGAACGTAACCCAGGTGCATAGTGCATAGTGCATAACTTCAGTGAACTGAACAACTGTAAACCCAGTTCATCTGCCTGGAACATGCTACCTGTTTGATACAATTCTTAAAAAGGTAAAACAGAGACTGCTGGTTAAATTGACCTTTTGATTAAAATGTGTGCTGTATCCTTAGATTAGACCTATCACATGTAAAATCACTGCTAGAAGTGTTCTTTGCAGATCACATGTGACTTTTTCAAAGAAAAACTTACCAAAACCACTAGAATTAAAATGTATGAAGTGTACGTATCCTAAAAATAAAAATCATATACTTCCAGACTTCAAGATTCTCTACACAGCGCTAAGGAACTTGGCTGGCACTCAGATTTGGATGCTATTCACTTATTTCAGCGATTTTAGGTCCTAAACTACACAATAAACAGCAGGAGAGATGCATCATCAGAATGCAATCTAGATTCTAGGTGGGCTGAGCTTCTAGATGGGCTGAGCGCCCTTTGGTCATACCCCTCTCTCCACTTACTGCAGAAAGAGCCTGAAGTAGCACTGCTGCTAACTTTAGCATTTCAGTACTGTCTAAAATTGGGTTGAATCTGGGCTTTCATATTCAGAGACACCAAGATCCCTGAAGTAATGGCTTTTCCAGTTTCTTCTACTTCTCCTTCCTTTTGTCTCGAGCAAAACTCTATTCTTTAATTAAATGTCTAACTTTCAGGCCAGAAGGCAAAAGCAGCATGGTAGCTGGGAAACAGGTCCCAACCACTTGCTCATGTTTCTTCTGGCTCCCTGCTTTGGCTAGGTGGAGCCAAAACACGATCCATGGAAGCTAGAAGATACACAGCAAATTATAGCAGAGCACACCACAGTTACATTAGATGTCAACAGATTCTCCTGTTAAAAAAAATAATCCAGTTATTTCAATGAACTACTAAGGACAGAAAGGTTCATCCAGTTCTGAAGGCATTTTGTGAAACAGCTTTTTTTTTTTCCAGAACCTTAGAACAAAGAACCTTTGGTAGGCTACCCTCAGAAAGGCTGCCTTTCCATTTGTTAGGAACTAAAACAGGTGACAATAATAGCCAGAAATAGCATCTGGAAACTTTTTGCTTGTCTAAATGTCTCTCTCAGCAGGATAAGAGGTAGATGACTTTGTCCTGAATATCCAAGCATTCCATGAAATAGCCAAAGGGTAATAAAAAATTCCAGAGCGATTTCCTGACCAGCACCCTGTCATGCTTTTTTTTTTTTTTAATTGGTGTCATGGTAGTTACTGGAGAGATTTCTCAAGCGTTGTCTACTGCAAAACTCAAAGAAGAAGAGGCAGCCACATGGCTTACGCTAGTTTATGGGTGCAGAACAAACAGAAGTCTTCTGCAGAGACTTGCAACAGTCCCTCACTTAACCGTGGTGAGAAGAGATGAGAGAGAAGAGCTCACCTAAAACCACACTGAATTAAAACAAACCAAACAAGCTTTACAAACTTACACTGCATCTTTTTCTTCAATTGTGTTCACTGACTAAATTCACATCAGTCACTGTCACTGTTTAGAGGCTGTATCTACTATTGATGGGGGAGGGACAAGGTTTGAGCCATCTTGCAATTGTATCTCCCCTTAGAAGTGTATATTCCTGAAGACAGTATTATGCATGCTATCTGAAAGCATCTAAATGTTTAAATTGCACAAAATCCAGACAATATTTCCCATAAAAAAGAAAAAAAAAAAAAAAAAAAAAAGAAAGAAAAGAAGTGCTGCTTAATTTCTAAGAGGGGTTCTGTTGTAAAAAACAAGGTTTACACAAGGCAAAGGACGCATGTGCGCCTGTACTACTTTGGAAAGGTATCAGAGCCACGAGAGGGCACTCTCGTAACCTACAATTTGAATTTTTCCTGCCTAGCTTTTTCATTTTTAATTAAAAGGAAATCTGACTGTTTCGCAGAATGAAGAGATCTTACTTGACACACCAAGACAAAAGATTTTTCTCCAGATTAAAGGAAGCTAGTGTAATCTACAATATTTTCAAATTATAACACATTATCTAAAGAAACGGAATTTACTAATAAACCAAAGCTTACTTCAAACCTACATTTTAAAGAAACAAAACATGATTCATATTAAAAACTACCTCTTGCTGTTTATGACATCTGTCTATTTGTAATCTTTTAGTCGGTGAGAGTACCTCCAGCTATATAATCAGTATTATCTGTGGATGCTAGGCATAGATGTGGTCTTAAGCACATCATCTGAATCTAAATACAGGTAAATGCCCTTAATCAGAGTTCTTATGTTTCTGAAGGCATTGTGGAGTTGTTTGTGGGTTTGGTTTTTTTTTGTTTGCTTGTTTGTTTTGTTTGCCTATTTGTGGGTTTTTTTGTTACACGGGTTCCAGTCACAGAATATGTATATTCAACACTGCAGTATCACAAGAATTCCCTCTCCTCTCAACTTCCCAGGAAAAAAGTGTCATCCGAACAGCCCACTCTCACCACTTTTTTCAGGTCAGGAGGGTAATCAGTTACTGGACGACTTTTGTAGCTAATTATGATGTCATTCATTTTACTGGCCATTGTAGGGGGTATTGATAAATAGGGCACTCCTGAAGGTAAGGTTATTCCGAACACATCTTCCTGCCTGACACTTGCTATCTTTGTTGAACAGAAACCAAGTATACCTACTTCCAGCTGAATTATTGTCTAATTACTAGGATACATTTCAGTAAAAGTTTAAAAGCTGCATTTGTGATAAGCTTTCAAAAAAAGAATAACTATGGTAATTCTCTTCTGTTTGAAAATATCAAGAAAAAAGTTTAGTCTAACTTGGCTTTCATTTGCTTATGCAAAAGCGTTTCAAAAACATTCTTAGGCACTGTATTTAGATCCTGCGTAGTCACAGGAAATAGTTCATTTGGTTTCTTCTATATACAAACATTTAAAGCAGTGCTGACACATAGGGACTCCTGGTAAGTCCACACTTTGAAACCAAACCCTGTTTCCATTCCAGCTGCAAGGTAGTGCATACCTAAAGGTACAGGTATTATATATATTTCCTTAGAGACAAGAGGGCATTTCTATCTTACTAATTATAAACTAAACTGGTAGTTCTTATTTGGTATTCTGCAAATCTTCAAGAATGTTTCATTAGCCACTGAATCCATTAGGACTATTGACATCCTGAAATTCTCCATTTTTTTATAAGCTACCCTATCACCTGATATAACAGTAAAATCACAAAGATCATATTCATGAAGCCAAACAGATCTTCCTGGAATTCTATCAGGACCTTTAATAAATGCGCTTATTTTTTAATAATACATTAAACTGGAATAACTTTATAGAGTCCTCACTACATCTGGGCCCCTGTCTACCAAGAAATCTGCATCACATGGGAGCTTATAATGAAACAGAATTAAAATAGATTAGGCAAAACCTGAATGGGCAGTAGTCTAATACACACACTGCCATACCCTCCTTATCAATAGTTAAATGAAGTCAGCTATATCGTTGTCAAGATATCACAAGCAGAGCTGAAGCAATCTCATCCTTGCATTAATTTTAATTTAAAAAATTTTAGCTGCTAATTCCTTATATATTCTACATACCTAATTAATGTAGGAGAGATGTATTATTAGATCTAGGCATGAAACAGTTAACAGCAGTGCACATGTCGAGGTTTTAATAAGGCTTAACAATAAAAAGCTTCAGTCCTCCACTTTCGCTAGATTTTGTGTTGTAGTTTTCCTTTGCTTAGGGCAATCCATCTGTTAATGTTGAATAGCAATATAGTTAAGCTCACACCCATATAAAAAGCCTAGAACAGCTAACCTAAGCAAGAGTAAACTCAAACAAATATTACGGAGATAGAACAATTCATCTTAGGCAAAGATTAATTGTGGGTGTGCACAGGCACATATGATGGCACTCCTGTTCTTTTTCTTTAGGAAAGACTTTCAAAATGAAAATGATAGGAGGGCTAGTTGATCGTTATAGTTTGCAATAACACAATTATTTATCCTCTGATTAGGGCTTAGAAAGCTATTTTACATGCTATAAATTGTTCTGATTTACTGTTAATTTTTTTCAAAGTCTATTTCCAATCTGGGGAAAAAAAAAAAAAAAGAAAATACAATAAACCCACTATGACAGCAGTGATAAAGCTTAGTAAATATTCATTGTAAAAAATGGCTCTGCACTGTGACCAGTGCTGGTATTCTCCCTGGGCCAAACTGGCCTTGTTTTTAATAAAACCAGAGAAGTATCCTTTCCCTTGAGCCCTGTTAGGCTGAGGCTGCAGTTGGAACTGTCATCTTCACACAAAAGCAAAGGGGTTGGGTTTTACAAATGCAAAGCCTAATTGGGAGATCTTCATGGCTGTACCCTTGACATTTATTAAGGCCTCATCAACAAAACAGGAAATAACAGTACTAATTAGCAGACCCACAAATAAACTACTATTTGTTGGAGCAAAAGCAGATTCACTTCTTATTGTAAAGGAAACATCCTCCCAGACCCCAAAATCCTATTATGAATCAATTATTAAAATAATCTTTTACAGTGAAGCAAAATTTCATATCACACAATGTTTTGAAGTAAATGTTTTACAGCATCTTGGGAAGTATTAGTATTTATGGTTAATTGTTTCCAAGAAGTAAAGAATGAAAAGCTTAATGTGTGCATATGACATGACAAAATATTATACCAAATTCTTTGTATTTACAAGTTTCTAAATGTTTCAGTATGGAAGAGAATAGTAATAAAGTGCACAGGTCGCCTTTTTTGGAAGCAAGATGACCATTAAAAGCAATCTCTTTCATTGTTTTTTGTTTACATTTTGGGGGTAACTTTAAATACACTGCTATTGCAATTTACTATCTCATCCTTACCTTAAATATACATCAAAATGCACAAACTGCACATTAGCACTATCCTTATACTTCTGTAGACACACATGGGCACCGTTTTAGAAATCTAGGTGGAGAGGTTCATTTGCAGGATAAAGAGTTACAGAAAAAAGGATTAAACCTGACAACAGCAGCCACCTGTGAAATTCACTTCTAAATGGCAGATTCAGTACCAGGATAGTCCCTCTCATACACATGCACTTGTGAATTCAGATATATATTTTTATTTGGATGTCAAGCTTAATATCACCACTTATTCATAAAGAACTTGCATTTATGTTATCCTATTCAAATACTTAACAAGAACAAAAAAAACCCAAGAGGAGCAATAGTAGACTTTCTTTTTAGAAACATTTTGGTTTCTTTGCTTTTGGGAAGGAAGAAGAAGTGGGAATAGGATGAGTGAGAGGTGAAGGAGACTATGTGAAAGCAGATTTCTTGGGAAGCAATCACCGTTTGCTCCTTCCTGCTCAGTGGGCTCATCTGACATTTGGGACAAGAGCTAGAGAGAACACACAGGACCTTCAGCAGGGCAAAACTGCAGGACTATTAGCTACAAGCTTTGTTAGTAAATAAACTCTACATATGTATACATGCACATAAACATGCATGTGTATATGTATATATGAAAACAAAACTATGGACTGATATGCACTCCTGTCTTGTTTTCAAAATTAAAAGATGACTGGTAGAAACAGCAACAATGATATTAAAGGATTTAGCCATATACAGCCTTATGAACACAAAAGCATATAGAAGTGAAATTGTTCTGTCCAAACACAGGCCTTCAAAAGAACTGTTTAACTGTACCAAGGTAAATAATATTCCTTCACATCCCTGGACTCCTGTACCTAACAGTATGCAGCACTACTGTATCAGTAAATTGCTGCAGATTTTGTTAATAAAAGCAGACTCCAAAAATTCACTGACTACAAGGGTGCGCTTGTGCTATGTATTTACACAGATACATACAATCGTAAGCTTACCTACACTAATCTGTGAATGTTGCCTTATAATTCATGAAAAGCTTTTTAGTATATCAATCAAATTATTCAGGCAGGGGGAAGTTGCTATGTATTAAGAAGACAATTACCTATTCACAACAAATATCTGAAGAACTATTCATGTTATTAACATTAGAGCTCTGTATTCATACATTTAGATTTGTATATCTTCTCTTCTGATACTCAGTGAAGAAAATCTACCGTATACAAATTCTCAAAAGAATTCTAGCACCGCAGCTCCCGCACATAAAAGTACGGACATAAAAGTATACTGAGAGCACACAGTTTAAATCACAAAAAACACATACAAAGTGAAACCTACCTAAATCATCAAAGCAGAAAGTTTAGTCTTTGTACTATAAATAACCCTACTAAAAACAATGACCTAGTAATAATGTACAATTTTAGCATAATTTAGCAGTAATCTGCAACAATTCTATGTTAAATTTTCACATTTGTTATGGATAAAAACTGATTAAAAAGACAATTCAGATTTTTATCAATGCAATATCTCAAGTATAAAAAAATCTTGTCAGATCAGCTGGACTGAACCTCTATACTTAAATTCTCATATGAGGAAGGTACATGCATCAAAAATCCATATATAAACATTCGTTACATGTATTAAAAACATGCAGTAACAATATAAAATATACACCCACACATTAAAATATGTACATACGCAGGCATTTATTCCCAGAAAAATGTGTTACAAAAAATTATTTTATGAAATAAAACTGTCAACATGAATCCAAAGACATGAAAACACTTGCCAAAGTTGAGACGCTACACCTGTTACTTCAAATCAAGACTAGAAAGGTTCACAGAACAAAAGGACAAGAGACTGGCACCAAAATATCTAGCTGATTTATTAATAAAATAATAAATCATAACTATCTAAGTAAGGAGAAAGGCCATATGACTACCAAATCAATTTATTATATATACAAAATTAATGTGCCCCACTACAAGAAACAAAAAAAGATAGCATAACACAGATCTATGAAAAGACCAGAATGTATTTTCTGTGAGAAGCCTTCATCAAAAACAGCATTTAAGAATTAAATCTCTTACACATCTCCCAGGTTTTCCCCTCTCAAAAAGGATAAAATACGAATAGCATTTTTCCTCCATTCAGCAGTATAGGAGTATTTCTATAAAGTCTATTAACCACTACCCAAGCACAGACAGTAAAATAACCTTAAACAGATTCACTGATGAGTTACTATTAAGTGGCAAAAATTCTCCTCATATATATGTGGATAAGAACAGGAGTTTCAGGTGCCTTACCTGTGCCAGTCTTCGTTTTTCAGAGTTTGCTCTTTTCTCACAATGCAATGTGTAGACAGGAGCAGTCTGTACTGCACCAGCACTGCAAGTTCCGTACTCTTCCTCATTCTCCTACGCAGCAAAACAGCTTTAAATTTCTTTATTTATAATCATTATCTGCAAAGTACCCTCCATATTATGCATGCAGAATGCATCCAAAATTATCTTGCCACGATCTATTACTGTCATGAAAATACCATCTGTAGTAAGAAAATCAAATTTAGCTTTTCAAGAAGCTGGACTATCAACATTGTCATTTAAAAGATGAATTGTTCAAATGCCTAGGAAATATTTTTTAAAGTTTTCTTAAAATAGCATAAGATATATCTAAAAACCAAATCGTTCTCCCTACGGAAAAATCTCATGTGGAAACAAAATTTTCAATAGGAAAAGCAGCTGCAAAATGCCTAAAAACCATTTTTTCTGATATTTTTGCAAGGCTGCTTTGGCAAAATGAAATTATTCCTTTGTTTTTAAACACTGCCATTGTTCACCTATCTTATGGAACCAAGAAGAACAACTACACTTTCTGAAATACATTGCACTGTAAGACGCTCCCCTCTCAAATTCTCAGCTTGAAGCAAAGGCTTCGATTGTGATATCAAAGCAATCAACTTTATGAAAACATACATCCTGTTAATGTATCTTTGAAGACCTCTGTTGTTTCATGATAAAATATGCAAACAATAAAGAGATTATTCAGTGGATGCATAGAATGACAGATAGTTGCCAGAGGGCTCGTTATGAAAAATGTATTGTTGAACAAAGGGCTAAGCATATTTCAAAAGTCATTAAAAACACAAATCTCATGTGATTTGTAAAGTATAAGCTTCAAACTGATACAGGAATCAATGTGAGAAAGTAAAAAGTGTACTACGTACCTTGTGTTTTAACTTACTCTTCACTTCTTTTATTCCTTGCCTTGCCTGATATTTTGCCTAGAAAAAAAAATGGACTTAAGTAGCTCTGCAAAACGCTGGCTGTAGTCATGGAACACGCTTTATGATGCCATACTGATTTTACCATTTTTTTTAAACAATAGCTGGTGATATAAAGAAGGGCAATAACCTTTATCACAAATTTCATACGTGTATTGTCAGTATATTTTTATTTATGCCTTGCCTGTATATTAAGGATTTTTTTTCAGTACATGCACCCCAATATTGTGAAAACACACCTACTCAAAAATTCTCAAATATTAGTAAGGTCAGGATAAAAATGGTCATGTACTCCTTTATTTGAAATTGTCCTTTAAATGTAAAGGGGTATTTAGCAGCAAGGCATGTTGGAAAACTGTTAAGACTTAAGATGACTGTTACAGTGTTCCAGTCTGGCAACTTGCAGGGCAACATCAATCTTAAGAGAATGGATTTCTTATGCAGATGGAGATTTTGCCCAGTGTTGCTGAACAGCGTAGTGCTGCTACTTAGAGGGGAAGTCTGCGTGTATTAAAATAGGCAGCCAAGGATCACTGTTGCATAGAAAACAGCCAAGAATAGAGAAATGAATTATCAGTACAGAATATTGTGTACTTACATTTAAAAACATTGAAAAAAAAAGGAGAGGAGTAGGAAAAAAAAAAAAGGAAAAGGGGGGTGGGGTGGGGCAGAGCACCAAAACCCCTAACCCTAACAGAAGAAAAAGGTGTCTTTGTTATATGAATACAGGAAAAATCTATAAAAGTTTTCAAGGTTGTCTTGAATATTAGACTTTTAAAAATATATTTAAGGGCATAAATACGTGGAAGCCACCTATTTTCCCTGTGTGCTTCTACACATAGGATTTCAGAAAAATAAAGTAATTTTCTTGAATCAAGAGTTCAGAGAGTCTTTTTGATCCTTAAATCATACATCTATAAGCTCAATAACAGCACAATGGGGTGCCATGTAGCAGATGCTAACCTGAGAGACACTTTAAACTTTCCAGATCATGCTCACAGCATCTGGATGAATTTTGGAGTGCTTTGCTCTAACTGAGGAATGGTACCAAGCACATTACTCAAGGCTACCAATCAGCTATCTAGCAATTAAGAAATGCCTGTTTCATTTCCCTAGTAGAAGGCACCATAAAGAGCAACAGCATAAGAACCTAAATGGAGTATAAATTTGAATACCTTATATACACAGATCCTTACAAAAATTACCAATGTTTCCCAGCATACACAGAAGTTCACTCTGAAGAACCTTTACTATTAAGGACATAATTATCAGATTGAAGGCTGGGAGAAGATCATATAACCACAGTCTAAGCTAGTGCAAACTGGAAAAGAATAATCTGCAGAAAACCTGTTAATGAACCATTTTTTAAATTATAAATGAATCCATGAATATGAAGCATATTTAATTTATTTACCTGTTTTTCTCCATGACTGCTGTGTTTTTCAACTGATGTAAAATTAAAAATTCTGTTTGAAAACTTTACTTAAAATACACTTGCTTAGATTGATGTACTGATTTATTCAGGACTACTTATTATGCATCCAACAAGTGAAACATTTTGAAAAGCAGAAAGGAAGCCAAAAATCTTTTCCCATATACTAAAAATGCAACCTTAAAATACTTCCCACTTCATTTGACACTATTGCCATTTTCTCATACTGCATAGTACCATATAATGTCACATGCTTTATTGGTTAGACAGTCTTTGAAAACAAGATCTTTTAAGCTCAAAAGTATAAGCATTAAATCCAGTTAAAAATGAGTATGCGAGTATCATCTTTAAAAGAGAGATGATAGAAAAGACTTGCTGTACATATTACCGATGCTTTACCACATCTTTTCAATAGTGCAGCACTTAGTGCCAAAGTGAAATTGCATCTGTGTAAGCCAGGACTCCATTTGTCCAGCATGAACTATACGTCTTCTGAGCAGAGATCTCTACATCATGTTAATGCTATAGACTATGTAACTACATACGATAACACTATATTTATATTACATCTAAATGCAATACTTACAAAATGTTTTACACTCACGTTAATGCCTGTGTCGTGATACAGGACTTTAGTGTAAATGAGAATTTCTATTTTCAGAGTCCATATTTCAATCATGTTGTCACTAGGTTAGGAAGAATTTACAGCTGTGCATCAAATATCTAAATGATATTCAAATAAGCTTCTAGCATATATTATAACTGAAACAAAAACAGCACACTGATGCTTTGAAAATCTCCATTGTTGCATCACTCTATCTGGGCGACAGAATTAACTCTAAATCCTAGTGCTATATGATAAAATAAATGAAGCTAAAACTTTCTACAGGCTGAAGTGTTTTTCTGCAATAAATTCATAAAATGCTAAGGTTTTTAACTATTCAGGAAGAATGAGAGGTTGTAGGAATTTGCAGTATTTTAATGTATTATTTATTTGAAACAGAAGATCTTACGAATTTATATGCTGTTTTCACAGCCGGAGTGGCTTTGGTCATTGCTGTGTTGATCAGCGCACTGCCTTTCTGAAAGACACAAAAGATGTACTTCAGTAACATTCTAACATAAGTCAGCCTTAAGACAACAGCAGGGAAAAATAAACAATGTACTTTAAAGAAATAACCATCTTCTTTTTAAATTGGCAAGAATAACAACAGCTGTGTTTGATCCCAAACCTGCTATCTGCAGCTACACAAGGGTTACAGTACATCATTATCATAGCTGACACATTTATCAATGCATTCTAACAGAATGATGTATTTTCATTCTTCATTCATTGTAACTATTTCAAAATCAATTCAGAAGTTACAGCTATTTTTCATGCTTTCCTACCATATTTATTATGCAACTTAAAAATACTTAGACCTGACAGAAGGAACTCCCTCATTTAATCACACAAGAATTCTCTTAATCTAAAATAATATATTTTAGTAATCCTGCAGAATAACAAGGTTATACCAAGGGTCTCCTGCGAGCCAAACTGCACAAATCCATTTCAACAAAACTACTATTTATCAGAAGTGATAAACTTTGTATCAAATTCTGCTGTCACACCTAATTCACAGTTAGGAAATGTAACATGATACAGAAAGCAGTGTTCCCTAACTATACAGACTGAAAAACCTTGTGGGTTTTGGCATTTGTTTTGTGTATGGGGCTGTTTGCTTCTTACAAAAAAACCAAACCTTCAAAAAAAGAAAAAAATGTTGCAGAAACCATACGCATGGTATTTATCATAGAATGCACTTATATTGCCTTGTAAATAAACAAACTTTTACAATTACATATATGTATGTAAAAGTACAAAGATTTAGAGAAAAGGATAGCCCGTATAATTACTTAACCAAGCTTATACCTTCACTGTGTGCATCCACTGCTGATAAGATCTTGAATTTCCTGAAATAGAAATGTAAAATATAACACAATTAAACATACATCCAAAACTTTAAATGTTTCAAGCCTCCTCACATTCTGCATAAAAAATTCCCTTAGAGGATTATTCATTAATTTCATTATTTCCAGACAGACAAAGAATGTAAAGATAAGAATGTGTACAACAAGAAAAAACCCTACGTATTTCTTTTTTCATGTTTTCAATTTCTTTTGACCTTACAGAGTTTTTCATTCCAATTCAGGTAGAAAGATAAATTAAAACTACAATAACTATAACATTCTGCTAAAAAGTCTAAAAAGAAAAACACGTCTCCAATGAAAGAACAAGATATAATGAACTGAATTCAAGCATAATGATCCCACTGAGCAAACTTTCAAGTACAAAAATTACATGGATTGCAGACGGTACCATCCCAAGGAAAAAGAAGGAGAGAAAAGTCTAAGGATTATGGCACAACTATATACGCCTGTGCAGGAAAAGGTCCTTTTAAATTTATTAATCATATCTACTTTCTTTCACAAAGGAAAATTTCTAAAAGGCAAGTGAGAGCTATTGGCTTTTGTAGAACTACTGAGGACTACAGTGCCACTAAGCTGGCTGTAAAGTGTTCAATTCAACCAAGCACTTGATGAAGAAATGAATACTATTTCCTGTTGAACACTAAAGATTGTGTCCCTGATCCCTAAATAAGTTTTAGAATACATCAGTCACCTGAATACTCCAGTACTGGGAGCTCTTTCTAAGCCCAGACGAGATGAGGCAAGAATGCCAAAGTTTCAGAGTTTATCTGTTTTGAAAAGATCATACTGGTATATCCTTGATGTTACAGACTTTTAACAGGAATTCACTAAACTTCTTAAGCCTTGCAATAATCAATGAACTAAGGCCTAGGTGGAATGACCAAAGTGGCTAGTCAAAAGCCAAAACATTCTCCTAGAACATGGCTGAGAACTAACTGGATCATTGTAAAAGGTATTCTCAAGTTTCTCAATGAGGTGAAAAAAATGAGCTGTTTATACTCATATCAGGCACTTTCACCCACTCCACTAAATTCTTCACAAACAATTTCAAGACAGCCAAACTCTCAGGAATGATGGTGCAAGTGAAAGCAATAGTCGCTTAGACAGGAGAGAGCCTGATAATGATGATGCTCCTATCTCCAGTACGAACAACAAAGCACAACCAAAAGCAAACATGGCTCATTTTGTACGATCTGGCTCCCTGGAACCACCATAGAAAGCAGTACACAAATAACACGTAACAAGGTGACGTTTAACCACTGCTAATGCATTAATGGAATTTCAATGAATCGTAAGTACTTTCTCCAACATGACATTTTATAACTTCAAATTCTTATATTCCCATAGCATCTGGCTTGTGATGTCCTTAACAGTGACTTCCACATCTGAGCTTTCTCTGTCACAGCATATGACTAATGCAATTACTAGAGTCAGTAAATGAGTTCACAGAAAATCAACAAGTTGAACTGTCTTCTAGTTGTGTTGAAAGACTTCAGGGAAGGCACTGAAGAAAATGGATACTCATCTACAGAAATGGCCATATTAACACTGCATACCCCCAGCTAGAGTTGAATTTCCTGAAGCTAGCACGAAAATGCTGACTACTTGAATTATTATTAAAAGAGAGGTTCAAAGGTTTTCAGCTTTCCTTATACTATCACTGTTCACATTAGACCAGTTAGTGAAACCCACGTGACTGCAAATTATTTAATGGATATATTCTACAAGAAATACAAGTACCAAGCCTAGCATCACCTATATTCTTGTATTGAAAGTTACATAAAACTCTTGAGAACTAATACTTCTGCTACATGTATAGTTCTGGGGAAAATAAAATTTTAAGTGAGAACTGTAATGAAGAAGGCTGACAAATTCCTTTTCATATTCTTTTTGACCACTTTAGGGGGGGTGGGGGGAAATCATAAAAAATAATTAAATCTATGTCTATTCTCCAATTTCCAGTTTAATTTTCTGTGCTGGAAAAAAGCAAATTAAAAGAGATTACTTAAACACTTCTCACTTGATTCACTAATTTTTAAATAACACCCTCTATAGCTAAGAATATATTCACCTGTCATTTTAATAGCTTGTACCTTACACTAACTTTCTGTGACTTTTCTGAAGTCTGAGTTTCACCTGTTTGTTTAAAACCTTGGGCTTCCTGATAAAGTTGGTGGGAGTTAGCTCTGCAAAAAGACCATACTTCTACACCATTAGCCTCACAAAATGTCACCTTTAATTGCATACATATTGTTAGCCCTGCAATTCATAACGATAATGAGACAGCAGTTATGTAAATACTGAATATGTGCCCTAAGCAATTTGTCCACAGCCTGGCAATACACAGCTTGTCTGACTTGAAAAGTACACATGCAGTGCCATCTAACAGAGAACTGCTAGCAAAGCTGAGCGCTCCCTCCTGAGCAGAGCCAGGTGAGACCTGGTTCACAGGCTGCCAGGACACAGCCAGAAACAAGCTTTACCTAACTTCCATTGCAGTTTGATGGCAGCCTCCTGACCCCCTAACTGCAGTCAGCAAGCAAACCCTGAGTACCGACATCACCTATCTGAATAATGGATGCTCAATGCCCAAAATGTGTTTACAGAGAAGCATAAGTTACCCTAAAAAGGCAGAAAAGAAGTAAATCTCTTTAAAATTAACCCCACGTTAATCAAGAAAAAAGCGCACAAATTATGTGCTAGATCATAGCACAAGACACAGAGGGCAAGAGAAGGCAGTGAAAAATCTTGAACAAAAGCATTTAAATACTCTGAGTATAAAAAATGGTGTATTGCAGAAGGTGAAGGTGGCTCTGCACCACTTGATGATTTCTTGGGGGGGGAGACGGGTGCTTCTAAACTACTTTCAAGACTGACCATAAAATAGCATTTCTGCTGTCATGCATATATAACAATTGAGTTGTACTAAATGTTTAACACAAAACCATCCAATAATCCTTTAATAACCAGGAATGGAATAAGCACACACTATTCTATATGGGTTAACTTTGTAAGCTAGCTAATGTGAAAAGAGTTATATAAGAATTGGGTGGCATGATTTAGTGGGAGCTGCCCCTGCCCATGGCAGGGGGGTTGGAACTTGATGATCTTAAGGTCCTTTCCAACCCTAACTATTCTATGATTCTATGAATTGTCAGTGAATATAAGGAAATAACATCAGGAATAATAAGTATGTTTAGGTGGTAAACTTCCATTGTCCCTTCTCACACGATATAGAAATGTTAAAAAATATCTCCTCTTTTTTTAGAGCAAGTGGAAGAAATAAAATTTGTCTAAAAATTCAGGAAATCACTCTGATTTCTGCACTACAGAAATAGTGACATGAAAAAAGAAGTTTATGGAAAACATAATTAGCAAAGATCTGCAGCACAAATTTCAAAATTTTAAAAATACAGATGACAGAATGTACCATATTATAAAAATGTGCAGTAAAAAAGTAAGTAATATAGTGATATTTCATCATACACTGAAAATTAAGTATTATTTTACTGGATTAAACCAAAATATCTTCATTTACTATACTGCTATAACTAGATACATATTAGTAAGTGTCCCAGCAGTCATTTGTTATAGGCTAAATCCAAGAATGAATGGAAACAGTGAAACAGTAACAAAATTAATGACTTTAAAATTTACAGGACATCATAAGGACTTCATCAAGTTGAGCAGCTCCCGAAGAAGAAGCATCAATGAGTAGACCCAAATTAATCCTATACCTCCACCAAAGCCTCCTGCTGTGATTTCTTCTTCAAAAACATCTGAGAATCCTTTTCCTGCATTTAATTTTGATAGCCGACCATCAATAAACTGGAAGAAAAAAAGCAAATAAAGAAAGAAGTCACATTGTGTTGTCCTTTCTGTTGTTACAGATGCATGAGCACATGGATTTACATCTATATATAAGTGTACAAAGAGTGAAATGATCCAAATATGTCAGAAAAAGTCAAAATAAGATAATTAATGATTAAACATCTCAGAAGTATGAATACTTCCATTTCCAGTATTACCAGGCTTCAAAGAAGAACAATGAGCACATTCTTAATGGTTTAAAATTCTTTCAAGAAGCAACCCCTCCCTTTTTGTTTTGAAAAGGCTAACTCAAGCCTGAGAGATAAAGTGAGAAAGCATTTTTCCAGTTATACACAGTCCATCTTCTAGCAAGAATTATCAGTTATTCACTGGTACTAAACAGTACATAGGAACTAACCAAAATTAATTATTTGGCTATATCATGTTTTACCACAGATTATCCAGTGTCAGTGACAATCTTATGCTTGTCAATGAACAGACTAGTGACATGAAACAAATCACTTTCTCAGACCAAAAAATAATTCCAGCAGCAAGAATAAGGTGAGCACAAAGCTAACCATTTCTTTCTCTTTCTTGTCTAAATTCCTTATTTTTCTTTTATTTTACTCCAAGTTGGCTTTTTTCCAAACAGGTTGTTTCATGGTCAGAACACTCTGGGATCACTGGATTATTTCATAGTAAGAAAAAGAGATAAGAGCATCCTTAGCTACTGCTGTGGGAAAAAAAAAAATCCAAACAAACCATGCTGCATCCCTCCCATCCCCAGCCTTTGAACTGTAAGACATTATCTCTTTTGGGAAAGTTATGAATTCATGCCATACTGTAAACTACCATAAGATTTATGGTGATACTCACCATTTGGTAAATCCTATCAACAGAAGGCTGAGACACTGACTAAATTTTAGAGGATCACTCCAACAGAGTATTTAATGTAAATACTGACAAACAGAACTGTTAGCAAAAAGATACTGCAGACATTATTTGGAAAGCTGAAGCCCTGACAGAATTAAATCTGGCTAGGGATGCCCAGGGCAACAGGAAAAGTTTCTGTATGGAGGTTGGTGACAAAAGGAAGACTAGGGGAAATGTGGGCCCTCTCCAGCTAGGAATGGGAGACCTGGTATCTGGTACATGGAGAAGGCTGAGGTACTCAATGACTTTTTTGCCTCGGTCTTCACCAGCAAGAGCTCCAGCCACACTGCCCCAAGTCACTGATGGCAATGGCAGGGACTAGCAGAATGAAGAACCACCTGCTGTAGAAGATCAAGTTCAAGACCATCTAAGGAACCTGGAGTCACACAAGCTCATGGGACCCAGTAAGATGCATCCGCAGGTCCTGAAGGAACTGGTGGATAAAGTGGCTAAGCTACTATCCATGTTGAGAAGTTGTGGCGGTTGAGTGAAGTTACCACTGACTGGAAAGGGGAAACATAATACCCACTTTGAAAACGGCAAAAAAGGAAGACCTGAGGAACTACAGCTATCTCAAGAAATGCATTTGCTTTGAGGTCAGAGAGCCCTTAGTTGATTAGCACTTTCCATGAAAAACTAGTGATTTCAGTGCTACTCTTGGATTTTTAGATGAATATGGACAGAAGTACCATAATCCTGAAATAATTTTTATTTCTAAGAACAAAATATAGACCATATCCATTTCAAAAGACCTTGTTGCACAGGTGATAAAGGGTAGGGGAGGAGAGATGACGTTTGTGAGCTAAACCAAATAACTTATTTAGGCAGAAGTAAAAATTCCAAATCTATTCAACCATTATGAAAAATCAAAGTTAGTAGAAAACAATGCACCATCATAAATGTGATTTCCACACAATAACAACTCAATAGCTTGCAAGAAGAGAGCTCAACTCATAAAGTTTATAAATGAAATTAGAAATTACAAATACTGTTCAAAGACTTGATATTCTTCAAGTCCTAATCCTGCATTTGTTATATATTTTTCTAGTTAGCACTTTCCACCATTTTAGGAACACATCCCAGTAAATGCTGCAGATTATATTACTTATATAATTACATTATTTAACAAGATATTCTAGTATTAGGGTCATGTTAGTACTAAGAATGAACTAAGAATGAATTAATATTTTCCCTCGACACTCATCAGAACTACACGACATGTAAGATGCGACTATTAACTGCTTATGTTTACAGCTTGACATAAAGATTAGCTACCTTCAGTGCTACCCTCATGAAAGGAGAGCCTTTCTAAGGCTCTGAAAAAAGCTAATAAACAGACAGCATACATAAGAGTACAAATATCAAATATGTGGAAAGAAAACCCAGTGAGAAAAGTAGTAACATAAGTATATATTTAGTTACACATTTAAACATTTAAGTTATGAATTAAGAATTAAATTAAGAACACAAACATTTAATCTAAAGAATAACTGTCATACACAGAATATTTAATGAGGAAATAAGAACATTTAAGAAAAATAATTTAATATTATTAAATATCCTAATAGTTTAAGAATAACTACAACCATGAGTTTTATAATTAAATCTATTCAGAACAGAAGACAGCTTTAGAGAACTAAAGCCAGCAAACTGAAGTTCACATGTCTCTATAGTTGCGAACTCTATTTGGGTGCTTATCATAAATTACTTCTATGAATTCCTGGAAAATGTATGTTTTGGTTTATTCTCTATCAGAGCAATATAAACAGTCCTTTCAATTTCCAAAATGTGAAGTCATAAACCTGATGTAAAAGACATCTCTATAAGTCTGAGAGAAAGGCTTGAGGCTAAAAGATAATATAGGCATGGTCCCTGCTAAAAATATCCTGCTTCAATTCTCAGTGAAGACTATAATGCTGAATAAGGGAATGAAAATACAAGTGTTAATGAAAATGAGATGCAGAAATGGACATTATAATACCCGAGGAATAAATCTCGAATCACAAACTCCCTAGATTCAGCTCTGTTACATGATTCTAAGGAAGCCAGCACATACTTCTGGAGGAAAAAAAAAAATAAATAAAATATTGTGTCTTTCAAGGTAAAGGAAACACAGTCAAACTGAAGGGTAACAGTACCATTACTTAAAAAACAAAGGTTCTAATAAGAACTGGTCTGTTATTTGTCCTTTACAATTTGATGAGACTTACAAATAGATTCTGGGGGGGGAAAAAGAGTAAATAAATAAATGGAAAGATATATTATATGAGTTATCAAAGCTCTGGTTGTCACAGATTCTTTAACAATTACTTTCCTAGATGAAGGAAATGCAATTATCTATACCCCAGAAAAACTCCTTTCCTGTGTCTCAAAATACTATTTTAGATTAAATAAAAGCAGAATACCTGAATAGTACACCTGAACTTCAGGTTGGATAAGGACTGGCCCAAAAAAACATTAACAGCTTGTAACGAAAAAAAAATAAAAATGGCACTGGTAAGGTATTTATGGGTAAGTGTTGGGAATGCTCTTATTTACAGGTTAGTTAAAGATTTTGATACAAAAGACTGGCATGTGTTAATACATTTGGGGCTATCATGAATAGAAAGAACACCAAAACCCAACACAGTAAAAACAAGATGATGCTGAAGATGAAAACAATCTGAACGGAAGTAACACAAAGAATTAATGCCACGATTTATTCCAACAGTGATTTCCTGGTACTTTGGTGAAAAGATACATCTTCCAAAATTAAAGCAGTGATTAAATTAGAGGAATTAACATGTTTTAATATAGGGGATGGGCTGAGGATTAAAAACTTATTAAGAAAAAAGGACAGAAGAAGGATTTTATAAAATAGCACAAATAATGTTTAGTTGTCAGTTGTGGGAAAAACTGCATTTAAAGTACCTATTTGCTGCTTGGTCTAAATTTAAGGCAGCTTCTAAGAACTATTTTCCGCTTAAAAGTTTCCAGAACAAAGTAAAATACAGTTTAGTCCTTTTAAGCACAAACAACTTTGAAAATAGCTCATTTGTCAGTGGGAAAAACTGGAGAAGATGCAGCTGGGCTGAGGGTTAACTGAAAAAGTAAGAGTAGCCTTCGCAACAGAAACTAGAGGAATGAAAAAACCTACTATTAGTAGTACTATTAAACCACACACATCATCAAAATTGTTACTATTTCCTAATCCTCTAAAATACATTATTTTCTGCAGCTGAAATAAAATTAAAACAAGCTATAAACAAACTGTAAACTGATTCTGCTTAATTGAACACATATTAAAATGTAATGGGTAAGTACAGAGCCACATTGGCAAGCCCATTCATTTCACTGGAGTTCAGCCTTTTTCTTAAGCTGAAGGTCTTGCTTTAGTAGCAATAGCATGAAAACAATTTAGAAACATTGCTTGTAAGCAGCTTTCTATTAAGAAAGTTTCATGCTAGCCTATCACAGTGAGATATACAAAATACAAACAACACTGTTTACTCCATTATTTCTTTCCTTTTCAATCATGTGCTGGATGCTTCAAAAGGTTTCAGATTTATTCTTTATTATTATATTTTTTTCTTACATTTTTTAATGTATAAAATAAAATACAGTAAAATTATAGGAGCCCCACTCTATGATCAGTATTTCCTTAGCTTTTATACAATTAGAAGAAACATATTTTCACAGGACTTCTACAAACTATCATCCTTGCATAAATCTTTACGTTAGACACTAGCCTTTGATTAACACCAAATGTTTTTTTGAAAATTAGAAGATTCTATGTATAATGAATTTCCCTTATCTATCATGGCAGTATATCTTCAAAGGAGTCCACCAGCTTATTTAAACATGAACTCCTGTGCCTCAGTCAATCCAGACATCTGCAGGAAAATATATACTTCTATGAGTAGTCTGATTTCATTCAGATTTTCCTTGATTTTACTAAAAATCTAGTAATAAGATTCTTAACACCCTTTTGATGCAAAGGGGTCATGAGTTGATAAGAGAGAAAAAAGAGTTACAGGATAAAATGAATAAAAAAAAAATTCATTTCAAGGACTGTAATAGAACTATTACTGAGCTGTGCCAGACATTCAACAATTTGTTCTCTGTTAGCTCAAAATCTGCATTAACAGATCACCTAGAAATTCTTCAGGCCACCCCTATGGCTTGGGTTTGTAACATTCTTTATGCACATACTGCAAAAAGCCTAGCAATGAAAACTGCAATTACAGTACAAATCCAGTTTTTAAATAAAAGCCGACTGAAGTCCAATTTAAGTAAACACTATGTTGTTTAGGTTCTTTGCTTAGGAGCCAAGACAGCTGAAAATGAAGTTCAACCACTAAGCTGGGAAATCCACGATTTTTCTTGTTTAGATAAGAAGCTGACTGGCTCTGAAGAGACACTGCACTGGGTCTGCATCCTGGGGTTATTTTTCTGTTGAGTTCCCCCACCCCCTGCTTTTTAACTATAACTGAATATTTAAAAATACAACAAAACTGAGAATACTTTCTGTACACAATGTACCTTATCCCAGAATTACATAAGCTGACAGAAAGGAAAATGTATTTAAATATGTACATGTTTTACAAGAAAAATCAGTAAACATGGGTCATTTACCCTCTCGTACCTGTTTAAACAGTTGAAGATTAACAGCTGTTTCCAGGAACTGCTTCGTAGTACTGGAACGATGCTTCACAAAACTATTCTCACAGAATGTTATAGGCTCTCCCTAAAAAATTTAAGCAGGAAAAGTTAGATGGTAACTAGAGCACAGAAATATGTCAATTTATTTTAAATTTTCCATTATTAAATCATTTATTAATAACCAATACATGCAAATTATTCCCTCTCAAGCAAACTTGAAAAACATGCATCTAATTAAATGGACTTAGACAACAACAAAAAGCCCAAAATCTTCATACAATATTGAAAGAATTCTCAAAATACATTTTGCAATTGAGTTTGTAGGCCTATAAAACATGCATGCACTGGAAGGAAAAATTAAAGAGGTTTACATTTGATTCATGTCACCTTTATAGCACTCTTCATTAATAATCAGGTAAGTGGTTCAAATTTTGAGGAAGAGCAGGTCCACTGCTTCAAATAACTTCACATGCATTATTGTTCAGAGTTACTCTGATTTCCTGGCATGTTAAATCAGCAATGCTACTAAACTGTAACTCTAATTTAGACCAAAATATGCGTCTGCACCAAGTTATTTTTACATTTATTCTACCAGACATGAGAAGATTGATAAATATATTTCTGATTCAACAGGACATTATTGAAAAAAATATCTACTTTATTTTTATATAAAACAGAAGCTACAAACTTTTTGGAACATTGCTCTAGAGAGAGTCTTGACAGATGAGATTAAAATTTAAACAATGAAACGTATTTCCATAACGTGGGAAAAGAGCATAGCCTATAGTTACCAAAAACCCTGCACCAAAACACTTTGATAAAAGATAAAGAAATACCCATTGAAAATTGGTTTTTGAAAAAAATTACCACTGAAAACAGCAATTATTTTAAAATAAAAGATACTAATAAGATCACCCTCAAACAATCAAACTGACTCTATGCTAGTCCCTAATCTCATTTCAAATTTGCTAACTTCATTTGCACAGACCACTGGACATTTTTAATAGGCATTCTCTCCAATACTGTTATTCTTGTCAATACTTTGTAATAAATACTTGAAGCTGTTTGGCATGACTGGATAGACTATAGGAATATTACAAAGTTTGCATGTTATCAAAGTACATGAACTGATTTCATCATGAAGCCAAAAGGCCTCTCACCCCAGTTTACAAAACCAAAATAACTACCAGGTTAGAAACAATTACCAAAGGTCTGAAAGGCAGAAAATGTGGAATCCAACAAAATGCCAAACCTAAACCTACTAGAGAATATTTTGCTACCCAAAAGGGACATATACCAGCGCAGCCTCACTACAAAATAAAAGAGACCTCAGTCATTCAAAACAGAAAAGATCAAACACAGCTGTGATACTGATCCTCACAATAGCTTCACCACCCACTTTAAAGACAAATATATTCATGCCCATGATCAGCACAGCATTCTCCTCCTAACCCTGTTTAACCACACATGCCACTTCATTTCCCTACTGCTCTGGCTGACTGCAGTTATGTGCTCCCAGAACATCACAAGTTGTTTCCTGCATGTGACCTAGTTGAGTTTGGTGAAGTGGCTCTGAATCATTTTCAACTGCTCTTTACACCTTGCACTTTGTTTTTAAATAGTTGAAGTATGATCCAAGGAAATGTAAAAACACTACAATGCCATTTTTTAACCCTTACATACTATCAAAAGCTTCCCTGCTTTAAGCCTCTCTTAAGAGGTCCAATACTATTCAGCAAAGTACTTAAGTTCATATTTAACTTGTTTGTAAGTTTTACATCCTTGTTTGTTTACAGAACGTCTTTCAGAAAAGAAACTTCCCTGGAAGAGCTAGAAGCTATACATTCACCTAAAGTAGTTCCTTCCCCTTTGCAGGATAGCTGGAATGCTGTAATGCAAAGTCATCTCAGTGCAGTATGTAGCAGTTCACTAAGTCTCTAGGAGAACCAAACTTACGCTACCTACTTCTTATCCCAAGATAATGCGTGAAAACTGTACACATGCAGGACATGCTGGATCTGCCAAATAGCTTGAAGTGTTTGTGGTACTTTAAACAGCAGGGCCTTCCTGATCCACTTTGCATCAGCTATTTATGAGTTCCTAAAGACTCTTGTCTTTAAGAAGATGATCCTGAGCTACTTAGCAAAAAGTGCATCAAAACAAATGGAATAAACTCCAGTGAGACACGGTGGTACAAGACACAGTGTTCCTGAGGGCAGACTCTCCTCTCAGTTCTGTAGTTCTTCCAAAAAAAATTTCAAGGCAGCAAATTATAACAACTCCTTTTTTTATTTACATATATATGTATTGTTGCTACATAAAGAAATGTCTTCTGGAAACACAGAGGCTTTATGGGAGTGCAGAACTTACCAGATGATAGCTCATGACATACTATAAAACATGAAAGAAAATAGCTTTCTAAATAGCATATTTTGTAAATAATGAAAACTAAGCTATGCTTTCACTGTCACTTTTGTCAATTGTCTTGGGAAAAATGAAAGAGAAAAAGGAGAGGTTATATCTCAGCAGAAAACAGGCATGCTTGCTCTCCCTTCCACATCAGCCTGGAGAAAGAGAGCAATCAGATAGTCACCCTTGACAGCACTTCTCCCCTGCCCAAGCCATATAACAGAATGCCATATAACAGAATGAGAAAATCTGTTGAAACCTGTAGAAATTCCACACTGAAGTTTTCCCAGAGTGCTGTTGTAACTTTACTGAAACTGCACTAAGTAATACAATTAATTTCTAGCTCTTTTATTTGTACAAGGCTCTGAACAACAAAATTGTTTTCCAAATAAAACTTTAGCAAATCTTCAAGATCATGAATGTAAACTTGAAGCCTTTTGAAGTGCTATTTAAAAAATAAATTATTGAATCAGCATAAACAAATATAGCTCTAGGAGTTTTTGTACATAAGACTTATAACATTCTCATTTCTGCAAATACAACTAGGTACCTTTAGAAACTGAGTTTTGGAGGAATGCTCCACTGATATTTAACTAGTAGACCATAAAATGGCTCCTGTCATATTGATCTACAATGTACTTTCAAAACAAGTTCGATCAAAACCCAGTGGGGACTTTATACTGAAAAGTAGACAGCTAAAACTCAGACCAAACAACCTATGCCCAAACAGGATATCTGTTCTTTTAACAACAGTTGCTATAGAATTCTCTTCCCTTTTCATAGCTTGCCACACACAGCAGGAATTTCTTACTCTAAGCAACATTCACTTTTTAAGCAACCTACGTATACAGACCTCAATGAAACATGAAAACAGTGAGTTAAAACAGTACGATCATTTTAAAAGGAAAAATAATTTAGATTAGAAGGAACATTTGTGCTTTCTAAATCTAGTGATATTTAACTTGAACAAGAAGTACACTTTAATTCTTTATTTCAGAAAACATTCATATAGCTTTAGCATGAGATGACTCATATTTGTACTACTGCTGTAATTAATAATGTTTCATATAGTAGCTGTTGCTTATTACATGAAGAGTGTAAAGTTAGTAGGTATGGCCGTAGCTTCTTCAGTTTTGTATATAAAACACTGCCACCAAAGTATTAAACACCATTTTGGTTTTGACATTAAAAGTCTTCTGTTTAAAACCAAAGAAGCACAAAGCTGAAATTTCATCTGCTATCACAACTTTTGGAGATAAAGGCCATGGGATAAGTGAGTATGACCTATGATTCTACTCAGGAAGGTGCCATTTAAAATTGCAAACAAATTTCTGCAAAATCTGAAAATTCCTTGCAATCTACCCAAATAAAAGATTCTGATGTGCAGATATTTCTTATAGTCACAATTCCACCCTGCAACAACTCCTATTAATACAATAGCGACTACTATGGTCCTTAAGACAAATTAAACAATATAGTTTTCAACATGTAAAATAAAATTCTCATAGAAGTAACAATAAATAGTTATAATAGATATTACACGGGTGCTTCTGGATTTAAACACAAACGTGTTTAAATGCGTTTTGGCATTCCATTACTCTCTCTCTTTGTTTCTATACTCTGCTGTACTTTTAATGCATAACCCTTGGCGGAAAGGTAAACAAGTCAACACAGATTGCAAGAGATACCTGTCCTCAAAAGGTTTCATTCTGAAACTAAATTATAATATATATATATTTTTAACTGCATTATTTTGATTTATTGTATATTCATAGAATAGTTAGGGCTGGAAAGGACCTTAAGATCATCTAGTTCCAACCCCCTGCCATGGGCAGGGACACCTCAC